>JADRCD010220220.1:27398-50403 GCA_019843815.1 Montemys delectorum
TTAGGTATTGTCAGAGCCTCTCAGGAGATAGCTATATTTAGGCTGGCTTGTCCTTCCTTTAGTCTCTGCTCCATAGTTAATCTCTGCAACTCCTTCTGTGGGTATTTGGTTCCCCCTTTTAAGAAGGAATGAAATGTCCACCTTTTGGTTCAGACACTTCTGAAACACAGGGTACTTCTTGTTTCTCTCCTTCTACAAATAATTGAGCAATAATTCTCCTCTATCACTTCTACCCTCCTCCTTCTCTCGCTCCTTCTTTCCACTCTAAATGTTTGAGTTCCAAGGGCTAGATTACATATCAGATTAGTTAGTATTAGCATTCATCTTCCAGTAATAGTGATTCAAACATCATGGCTCAAAGACAGGGAGTTTCATGCAGTGTACAATGACAAGCCTGGAAGACAGCAGTTGCTGGTCTGCATTCCGTTGCTCTGGGATCTGAGGAATCAAGGGAATCAGGGGGAGTGTTTGACATTGGTCTTTCCTCTATGTGTGTCTCCAATCATAACAGCCAAGTTTCCACACAAAAGCAAAGGTGTCAGGACTTTCTAAGACATCTCACCTAACTATTCCTTGCATACCATCAGCTATTATGTGGAAGAAAAGAAATACATATCTTATTTCTAGTTAGGAAAGTTCATGTTTCCAACAAACAAAGGGGTTGTCAGTAATGAAGCAGAGGGCTCATATCACATAGGCACTGGGTACTACTCACCACACAGAATGGGAATCCCATATATGGACCTGCTTAGGCTAATCATGTGCTCCAACCTTAACTGCTGCAGACTACGGCCTCAGCACTATGTTTGGTTAGACAAGAATAAAACTCACACTGTCACATACCTCACATAAGAGCAATTGTCCAGAGAGCTTTTTAGGACCCTGGGAAACTATAAAATGTTCAAAACCAATCATCATCCTTCAATCTCTCACTGAATATCTATCTATCATCTATCTAGGTCTGAATTTCACTGTGCAGCTCTGGCTGGCCTAGAACTCACTATGTAGACCAGGTTGGCCTGCACAAAGATAAGCCTGTATCTGCCTCTTGAAAGCTGGGATTAAAGATGTGTATTACCACACCCAGCCAAAGTGATTTGTGTAACTATTATTTTTATATGTGTACACATATGACAAGTATGCATGCCTACATGAGAAAATGACACGCGTATATGAAAGAAAAGCCAGAAACAGGATTGAAGAGACAGATGGTTGTGAGCCACTTGACATGAGTGCTGGTAGACAAACTCAGGTCCTTTGGAAGACCAAATCATCTTCAATACCAAATGATTTTCTCCAGCTCCATTAGATCTAAGCACTCAAGTGAATGACAAATAATTCCTATGGCTAAGAATACAACATGGAGTTATTATTTTAATAGCTGAATAGTACACCATTATACAAATGTACCATATTTTCTGTATCCATTCCTCTGTTGAGGGACATCTGGGCTCTTTCCAGCTTCTGGCTATTATAAATAAGGCTGCTATGAACATAGTGGAGCATGTGTCCTTATTACATGTTGGAGCATCTTTTGGGTATATGCCCAGGAGTGGTATAGCTGGGTCCTCAGGTAGTACTATGTCCAATTTTCTGAGGAACCACCTGACTGATTTCCAGAGTGATTGTACCAATTTGCAATCTCACCAGCAATGGAGAAGTATTCCTTTACCTCCATATCCTCACCAGCATCTGCTGTCACCTGAGTTTTTGATTTTAGCCATTCTGACTGGTGTGAGGTGGAATCTCAGGGTTGTTTTGATTTGCATTCCCTTAATGACTAAGGATGTTGAACATTTCTTTAGGTGCTTCTCTGCCATTCGGTATTTGTCAGTTGAGAATTCTTTGTTTAGTTCTGTACTCCATTTGCTAATAGGGTTATTTGGTTCTCTGGAGTCTAACTTCTTGAGTTCTTTGTATATATTGGATATTATCCTTCTATCGGATGTAAGACTGGTAAAGATCTTTTCCCAATCTCTTGGTTGCTGTTTTGTCCTATTGACAGTGCCCTTTGCCTTACAGAAGCTGCAATTTTATGAGGTCCCATTTGTGAATTCTTGATCTTAGAGCATAAGCCATCAGTGTTCTGTTCAGAAAATTTTCCTGTGTCCATTTGCTCAAAGCTCTTCCCTACTTTCTCTTCTATTAATTTTGGTGTATCTGGTTTTATGTGGAGGTCCTTGACCCACTTGAACTTGGGCTTTGTACAAGGAGATAAGAATGGATCGATTTGCATTCTTCTACATGCTACAGTTGATGCAGTGTCATTTGTTGAAAATGCTGTCCTTTTTCCACTGGATGGTTTTAGCTCCTTTGTCAAAGATCAAGTAATCATAGGTGTATTGATTCATTTCTGGGTCTTCGATTCTATTCCATTGATCTACCTGCCTGTCTCTGTACCAACACTATCCAGTTTTTAATCACTATTTCTCTGTAATACAGCTTGAGGTCCGGGATGGTGATTCCCCTAGAAGTTCCTTTATTGTTGAGGATAGTTTTCACTATCCTAGGTTTTTTGCTATTCTGCCACGCAGACCTTGCGTGACAGCAGTATTTGAGGCGAAACCTTCAAGGAAAGGCAGTCTCCTGCACCTGCATTGTCGCCTGGCACCCCCTAACTCAGAGGTAGCTCAGATATGTCCTCGTACTCTTGTGCTAGATGTCCACCAAAATATGACAGCTAGAGAAAAAAATCAGACGTTTCTCTCTGACCTTTTACCAATGTTCCAACATCTTAGCCAAACCCTGACTTAGAAGTTACCCACCCAGACTCATTGCCTCTGGCATTGTTAGGGAAATAAGGAAGGGAATACAGCATTGAAGCTTATAGAATGGAGACTAATCCCAGGAACTAGCTTAACAAGGATCCCCTGGGGCTAACCTCCACTAGCCCAAAAGATTAACATAGTGGGCAGTTTTACCTAGGATGGGCAGGACCTTGAGCCGAGTGTGTGTGTGAGAGACAGTGTGGAGCAGTCAGTTTTCTAGATAGAGGAGTCTGCATTGAACAGTTGGACTCAGTCAGCAGCTCCCCAGGACTCTGGCTGGGCCCATGTGGCCCGAGCATGCTCAGAGCCTGGGGGGTGCTGCACCAGACCAGAGGAGATGGCTGCTGTTTTTAGACTCAGTGTATTTTAGGTAGACTCAGATGTACCTTGACTACTGAGCTGCCAAATTTTTCATATCTCTTTTGCAATGATTGTAAGAGTCTCATGCCATTTTTTAAGAAATATATTTAAATAACACACTTCGTGTGTCGAGTCTGATTTCCAACCCAGCCGAATCCCGTGCATACTTGGCCAGGACCCATCGTCCCGAGAAACACGGGGTCCCCGAAAGAAACCCCGGTCCGTGGCACTATTCCAAATGAATTTTCAAATTACTCTTTCTAACTCTATGAAGAATAAGCAAATGGATGAAACTAGAAAATATCATCCTGAGTGAGGTAACCCAGTCACAAAAGAACACACATGATATGCACTCACTGATAAGTGATATTAGCCCCAAATCCTAGAATACCCAAGATACAATTCACAGACCACATGAAACTCAAGAAGGAGGAAGAACAAAGTGTGGATGCTTCCGTCCTTCTTAGAAGGACAAAAAAAGTACTCAAGGGAGGAAATATGGAGAAAAAATGTGGAGCAGAGACTGAAGGAAAGGCCATCCAAAGACTGACCCACCTGGAGATCCATCCCATATACAGGCACCAAACTCAGACACTATTGCAAATGCCAAGAAGTGCTTGCTGACAGGAGCCTGATATAGCTGTCTCCTGAGAGGTTTTACCAGAGCCTGACAAATACAAAGGTGGATGCTCGAAGCCAACCATCAGACTAAGCACAGGGTCCCCAATCCAGGAATTAGAAAAAGGACTGAAGGAGCTGAAGGTTTGCAACCCATAGGAAGAACAGCAATATCAACCAGCCAGACTCCGCCCCCCCCCCCCAGAGCTCCCAAAGAGTAAACCACCAACCAGAGTACACATAGAGCGACCCATGGCTCCAGTGGCATATGTAGCAGAGGATGGCGGTTTGGGGCACCAATGGGAGGAGAGGCTTGGGTCCTGAGAAGGCTTGATGCACCCAGTGTAGGAGAATGCCAGAACGGAGAGACAGAACTGGGTAGGTGGGTGTGTGAACACCCTCATAGAAGCAAGGAGGGAGAGGATGGGATAGGAGCATTGCAGAAGGGAAACTGGGAAAGGGGATAACATTTGAAATGTAAATAAATAAAATATCCAATAAAAAAACGAATACAACATGGATCTTGAAGAAAGGACCAGTATGCAAGCTATGTTCTAGTTCCTACAGAGCGAGTGGTCATTGCTGAGCTCCTGGTAAAATTCTTTTCCTCCTTATATCTTAGTGCTTTTCAAATGTAAGTGTGCTCTATGCATCAGAATCTCCCAGATGACTTGCTAAATGCAGACTATGGGGATGTACCTTTTAGGTTTCTGATGTTGTAATTAAAGTGAAGACTGACAAGTTCCACAATTAACTAGGGAGGTATCTTGTAAGAGAAAACAAAGAGTGAGACTGTATGCTTTGCTTGATGTTTGTAACTATTGTATCGTTTGAAGAAGAGGACTTTATAAGTTACTCTTTCTCTGAGATGAATGCTTTTCAAAATCACCACAGCCAATGAACCAGATTCTTACTCTCACCTAATGTCTGTGCCACCCTCCAAGCAGAACCATTGTTCATTGAAACAGTTGGTGAATGACTTCATGGATAGACCATCTTAATACACGCATCATTTCTTAAATGAATGTAACCTGTTCTCTGTGGGCTGAGAATAAAAACACTCAAGTCAAATAGCTTTGATCATAGCAGGAAATCTGTATCCAAAAATTGTGCCTACAATTCACTCGTTGGTGCAGCAGAACTGCCAACTCTCAGCTTAGCTACAATGGAAGTAAAATCCTTTGGTGATGTAAGGGTCATTGAAGTATAGCCTTATTACAATGAAGTCCAATGCCTAAAAATTGTTCTTATTTGGGGCTTGTACCACAGTAAGAGCCAAGATTTTAAGCTCTACTAAATACAAAACAAACAAAATGACTTTATCTATTCATGCTCATTTAAAAAAAACACTAGTAGTGATGTATTACTTTAAAATATACAGTTAATATGTTTTGAATTATTTAAAATTTATATTGAGAAAAACATGTATTTTCAATATTGCTGTAGACAAGCATCTACATAAGACTGTTCAATTGATTACTGTTTTATATCAAACAACTTTTATAATACTCATTTTTATTGTTACAATATTTTATAAATTTTAAAGAATATGACAAAATAAAAATCAAAAGGAATTGCAGGTATTGAAGGGGGGTCTCTGGGAGGAGTTGGGGTATAAAAGGGAAACAAGAATGTGATGCAATTCTATTTACTTAAAATATGTTTTTAAATGTTAACAAACTCAGATAAATTGAAATCATGTATCTTTTCTCATCATAATACAATAAAACTTAAATCAATAAAAAAATAATCAGTTTTTGGGATTATAACTTCTTGATTTCTTTATAATTTTGGATATTAGGTCTCAGTTGAAAGTAGGGTTAGTGAAGAAATTTCCCAATCTGTAGGTTGCCATTTTGTCCTATTGACCATGTCCTTTGCCTTACAGAAGCTTTTTTGTTTCCTGAGGTCCCATTTGTCAATTGTTGATCTTAGACCCTGAGCCATTGATGTTCTGTTCAGGAACTTTTCCTCTGTGCCAATCACTTCAAGGCTATTTCCCACTTTATCTTCTATTAGATTCAGTATATCTGTTCAGTGTAGATCAGTGTATATTGAAGTCCTTGAAATACTTGGACTTGAGCTTTGTACAAGATGAATAATATGGAACAATTTGCAGTCTTCTACATGCAGACCACCAGTTAAACCAGCAGCATTTGTTGAAGATGCTTTCTTTCTAACATTGTATGGCTTTTGCTTATTTGTCAAAGATTAAGCATTCATAGTGTGTGGGTTTATTTCTGGGTCTTCAATTCCATTCCATTGATTCATCTGACTCTATAAAAACCAAATAACCCAGTTAAAAACCAGGGTACAGAACTAAACAGAGAATTCTCAGCTGAAGAATCTCAAATGGCTGAGAAGCACCTAAAGAAATGTTCAACATCTTTAGTCATCAGGAAAATGCAAATCAAAATGACCCTGAGATTCTACATTACACCAATCAGAATATCTAAGTTAAAAACTCAAGTGACAGAACATGCTGACAAGGATGTGGAGAACAGGAACATTCCTCCATTGCTGGTGGGATTACAAACTGGTACAACCACTCTGGAAACCAATCTGACAGTTCCTCAGCAAACTGGAAATAGTTCTGCCTAAAGACCTAGCTATACCACTCCAGAGAATATAGGCAAAAGATGTTCCACCATACAACAAGGTCAAATGCTCCACTATATTCATAGCAGCCTTATTTGTAATAGCTAGAAGCTGGAAACAACATAGATGTCCCTAAACTAAAGGATGGCTACAGAAAATGTGATTCATTTAAGCAATGGAATATTATTGAGCCATTAAAAATGAGGACATCATGAATTTTGCAGGCAAATGGGTGGAACTAGAAAATATCACCCTGAGCGAGGTAACGCAGACCCAAAAGGACATGCATGGTATGTACTCACTGATAAGTGAATATTAGATAAAAAGTACAGATGAAACTCACAGACTACATAAAGTTTAACAAGCAGTAAGGCCCAATGAGATTGCTTCAATCCCACTTAGAGGGGAAACAAAATAATCACTGGAGGAAGAGGGAGGGAAGGACCAGGATGGGAGAGGGGAAGAGGAGAGAAAAGGGGGGCAGGATCAGGTATGAAGGGAAACATGAGAGAAGCCCAGAGAACCAGGAGAGTAAATAGAAATATGCAGCTGTCAGGAGTTGGAGGTGGGGGAAACCTCTAGAAAGTCCCAGCAACCTGGGATGTGAGAGACTCCCAGAACTCAGTGGGGATGATCTAAGCCTAAATGCCCAACATTGGGAAGATGGAACATGAAGAGACCACCTCCAATAGATAGACAGGGGCCACCCACCTATCTTCAAATTTTTTAACCCAAAATTGTTCCTGTCTAAAGGAAATACAGGGACAAAAATGGAGCAGAGATTGTCCCAACTGGGGATCCATCCCATGGGCAGGCACCAAGCCCTGACACTATTGCTGATGCCATCTTGTGCTTGCAAACAGGAGCCTAGCATGGCTGTCCTCTTAGAGGCTCTGCCAGTACCCAACTGAGACAGATGCAGATTGGGGACCGCTATGGAAGAGTTAGGGGAAGGATTGAAGGCGCTGAAACGAATGGCAACCCCATAGGAAGACCAACAGTATTAACTAACCCAGACACTTCAGAGCTCGCGGAGACTAAGCCACCTACCGAAGAGCATACATGGTCTGGGTGCTGTCTAAATGTTACACAACAGGTTAGTTCCAAACCGATTTGCTAGCTCCTAGCAGAAGTCTGAATTCAGCTATGGCAGCGATACACCCATTGTGTAAACAGAAGGATGACAGCAAAGAAGACACAGGTCCTCCAGAAGAGGCAATAAAAGAAGACCTGATCCCAGATCCGTCTGAAGGAAACCTGTGGAGTTTTCTTTCCAATGTCTTATTTTACTAATACCTATGCTAACTTTGTATGGAGACAAATATGTTGTTTCAGCAAGTCTAGTGAGATTCTCTTGCTTTTTTCCTTAGCCATAATAATGGTCTCTTGGGATTGCAAAGTCGATCATCAATGGGAGGAGAGGCCCTCGGCCCTGTGAAGGGGAGAGGGCGGGGTGGCAGGCATGGGGAAGGGGGAGGCAACAGGGGTTTTTTCTTGTTGTTTTTGTTTGTCTGTTTGTTTGTTTTTTGGAGGGGAAACTGGGAAAGGAGAAATCATATGACATGTAAATTAAGAAGATAGCTAATAAAAAAAGAAATAGAGGTCAGCAGAAGGTCTAAAAAAAAAATAATAATAATAGTCTCTTGATGAGATATAAACCTACCCAGATTCAGTTTTTCCAACTGTCCTGAGAATTGAGTCGAACTATCTCTCTCCTTCCACTACTACCCTAAGGTTGTATCCCAATAGCTTGTTTGCCATCTTGACAGACAGCCTGCACCCAAGCCCCTGTAAATATATATATATATATATATATATATATATATATATATATATGACTGAGATCAAAGAATACTGCCAGACTCCTCATCCTATCAAGACAGGGCATCCTTCTCACTTAGAGAAGGAATAACAATACTGAATCCTAGCTTCTCACATTTGTGTTTGGTGACTTTGGCCAAGACAATTGATAATTTGACCTTTCTGAAGCCTCTGCTATCTCATAAACAAATTAGAAGTCGAATTTGCAAGAAAATTTGAAATTAAAGAAAATTGAAGATTCCATAATACATTAAGTGGAGTCTAACGTTTCAGTTACTTAAAATATAGGAACAAATTGTGACTGTATTAAAATAAATTCCTGGGGCAAGCAGTCAGGACTAGAAAACTGGGAATTCTAGAAGTCACAGTAGTCTGGCGCCACCTAGTGGGACTCATCAATGTTAGAGGGACTTTGAGCCTGGCTCCCTGCAAGAGGGAATGTCCTGGCAAGTGGCAGGATTATAAACTATTTTTTGGTTTAGTTTTGTTTTGTTTTTTTTTTTTTTTTTTGCCTTTCAAACTTGTAATTGAAACATATAAAACAGTGAATAAGTTAGGTAAATCAAATACATAGTTTGAATAAATACATAATATATTTCATTTAAAATGACATTAAAAGTAAAATATTTTACTTATCTCAGATTACTTATTTTTCACAATAATTTATTTTTATTAACTTTACAACCCGATGGCAGCGCTCTTCCCTCTTCTCCTCCCTAGCTGAGATTCTTACTAGTGGCTGGATACGGAGGCTGAAGTGGCTACCTCCCGTAGCCAGGCAGGACTTTCAGTGGACTGAGGGTGACATCAATCCACTCACAAAGCCTTCAACCCAAAATTTGTCCTGCCTTCAAGACACACAAGCATAAATATGGAGCAGAGATTGAGGGAACGACTCGCAAATAATTGCCCCTGACACCCACCCCAGGGGAGAGAGCCAACCCCTAACACTATTAATGTTACTCTGCCACGCTTACAGACAGGAACCTAGAGTAACTGTCTCCTGAGAGGCTTCATCAAGGAGTAGATGAAAACAAATGTAGAGACCCACAGCCAAACATCAGGCAGAGCTCTGGGAGTCATGTGAAAGAGTGGGGGATAGAATTGAGCAAGCCGAAGGGGTCAAGCATACCCCAAGAAGACCTATAGAGTCAACTAACCTGGGCCCAGGGGGAGCTCACAGAGAGTGAACCACCAACCAAAGAGCATGCACGTGTTGAACCTAGGCCCCCTACATATTTATAGCAGATGTGCAGCTTGGTCTTCATGTGAGTCCCCAAACAATTAGAGCAGGGGCTGTCTCTGACTTGTTGCCTGCCATCAGATCCCCTTCCCCTAACTGGACTGCCTGGTTGGGCCTCAATTGGAGAGAATGTGCTTAGTTAACCCTGCTGGGGCTAGATGTCTCAGTGTGGGGTAATACCCAAAGGAGGCTTCCCCTTCTCTGAGGAGAATAGGAGTGGGTAATGGGGGAAAGGATTTGTAAGGGAGGGGCTGGGAGAAGAGGATTATGAACTCCTAATTTTAATATCTGTATTTGAGATATACATATATATACATACACATATATGTATATACACATACACATGTATGTATATATGTATATATATGGAAATTGTGATTAGAACAGGAAATGGGAATAAACTAGTCATTTAGGGGCATGGAACTAAAAACTCAACAATTTATTGAAGCATGAAATGTCCTTGCTTCTCAGGGCAGGAATGCCAGGAGGCACTTTGGTTTATCTTTTCCTAGATAAGCACCCCTGCTTGGCAGAACTACATGATCATGTGACTGAAACTCCAGTCTCTTCCAGTAAAGAGCTTTGGAACTAGGTCTCTGGATGTTCATGGTGGAAAGAATTATATTTATTTCCCAGTTTCAGCCATCTCCTGAACAACATTAGGGTTACCTCTTCAGAGTAAAGAGGGTTATAAAAGCCTTGATCAGAATTCTGTTGAGGGCTGCTAGTGAAAAGCTATGTCTTCCTGGTCCAAAGAATGAGATCTACTCTGGCCGCAACTACACAAAGCATAAGTTAATTCAGCTACACCTGTCTGCTACCTACTAGAAAGCAGCTCCTGGGAAGGTTGACTTGTGTCCTCTTACCAGAAGAGACTGGAGGGAGAATTATTTCCTTAATAATATGATGTGCATTTTCTCCCCTACCCTGATTCAGTTTCAAGAGCTTATGGAGCTATAACCAGATAGCTGTGTTAGCCTGACGACTGCTTTTCTCACTCGGAAATCTGTAACCGTTTTTTCTTCTATTCTTCACTCCTTTTCATTTTCTTTCTTTTTATCTATTTATTTGTTCTTAGATATTGGCTGTGGCCTGGGCATGCTTCCCTGGACACTCTAAGCTTACTTACTCTTGTTATCTGAAGCTGTTCACCACTACCATCTTCAACTATGTGCTAACAAAGGGCATAGTTTTCTCTTCTTCTCCAGCTTCCTTAATGCAATAGCTCCCTGCCCAAGGGGGAGGGGGTTCTTTTAAATCTAATAAAATTGTCCTCAAGCTTGCTTCCTAATCCATTCTTTTTTTTGCCTCTGTGTTATATTTATTCTACACAAAGAATCCCAATTTTTCCCTTATTGCTATAATACTTTACATATAAAATACCATTTAACAAGAGCTTCAGTTTGAAAGGCAGTAGTAAGAACAAGCAACAAAATCAATTACTTAGATTCCTATTCTAGTCTCCAATATCTTTTTTTTATCTTTTATTGCATTATGATGAGAAAAGTTACATGATTTCAATTTATCTGAATTTGTTAACGTTTAAAAACATATTTTAAGTAAATAGAATTAAATCATATTCTTGTTTCCCTTTTGTACCCCAACTCTTCACAGAGACCTCCCTTCAATACCTACAATATCTTGTCATATTTCTTAAAATTTATAAAATATTATAACAATAAAAATAAATATTTTAAAAGTTGTTTGATATAAAACAACTTAACAGTCAATTTAACAGTCTTATGTAAATGCTTGTCTACAGCAATACTGAAAATACATATGTTTTTCTCAATATAAATTTTTAAATAACTCCAAGCATATTAACTGTATATTTTAAAATAATACATGACTACTAGTATTTTCTTAAGTGAACATAAATATATAAAGTCTTTTTGTTTGTTTGTTTATTTTGTATTTAGTAGACTTTAAAATCTTGGCTCTTTCTGTAGTACAAGCCCAAAATAAGAACAATTTTTTAGACATTGGAGTTCATTGTAATAAGGATGTATTTCAATGACCCGCACATCACCAAAGGATTTTACTTCCATCGTAGCTAATCTAAGAGTTGACAGTTCTGCTGAGCCAAGGGGAATGCCAGGGCCAATAAGTGGGAGACGGTGGGGTGGCAGGCATGGGGAGGGGGGAGGCAAAAGGGGTTTGTTCTTGCTTTTGTTTGTTTGTTTGTTTGTTTGTTTGTTTTGGAGGAGAAGATGGGAAAGGGAAAATGTACATGTAAATAAAGAAAATACATAATAAAAAAGAAAATAAATTTTAAAAAAAGAGCAAAAAAAAAAAATCTGTATCCAAAAATCGTGCCTAATCCATTCTTAATCTCTTATTAAAGAGTCTAACACTAAGAAGGGATCCCAATTTCCCCCAGTATCACGTGGTACCCCAGGTAGGGCTAAGTGTCCCCATAACAACAGAGATGCAGAGATTTATTCCCAGTATTCACACTTGCTGAGAGATGGTATTACACCCTTTCCCATGAGTATGACCCAAGCCATACTACATCTGCCTAACCCTAGGAAAATGACTGAAGCAGATCTCCATGTATGAGTGAGGACAAATTGGGAAAAGAACCAGTCCCTAGTCATTTTATATTTTAGCTCACACAAAAGCCAAATAAGTCATTTTGGCCCCCAGCATAGCCTGAACTCTTCCCACCATTCTCACTTCCTGCTACAGGCCAGCCTGGCTCCCTCCGTTTGTAAAACAACCTCTTTCTCTCTATACCCCTTGAAGTGCTGTTCTCTGCCTTTCATGCCCTCCACCATGAACATTCTTTCTCCTTCAGGATGTCACCATCTAGTCTGTTTACTACTAATGCTCTATCCTTTTAAGATCAAGTTATTTCTTTCAACTATGTTTACAATCTGTGGTCATCTGGTCATTCCCTCTAAGTAAAATGACCTCTTTCAATAAGGAAAATGATCTGTTTACATATGAACAGCAGTTTCCATATAGTCCCCATCGGTTTATTTTCTCTGGGCTTTACTATGACTTTCCTGCCTTCTCTTTACATCTGCCCCATTGATTTAATTCTTTTTTATTGGTTATTGTATTTATTTACATTTCAAATGTTATCCCCCCCTTCCCAGTTTCCTCTCCACAAACACCCTACTCCTTCCCCCTACCCCCTCCTTCTATTAGGGGTTCACCCACCCACCTACCAACTCCCACCTCACCACTTAGCATTCTCCTGATCTGGGCATTGGGCTTTTAAAGGACCAAGGGCCTGCCCTCCCATTGATGCCAGATAAGGCAACCAACCCTCTGCTACATATGCAGCAGGAGCCATGGGTACCTCCATGTGTACTCGTTGGTTGGTGGTTTAGGCCCTGGGAGCTCTGGGGGGTCTGGTTGGTTAATGTTGTTCCTCCTATGGGGTTGCAAACCCCTTCAGCTCCTTCAGTTCTTCCCCTAACTCCTCCATTGGGGTCCCTGTGCTCAGTAAAATGGTTGGCTACAAGCATCCCCATCTGTATTGATCAGGCTCTGACAGATTCTCTCAGGGGACAGCTATACCAGGCTCCTGTCAGTAAGCACTTCTTGGCATCAGCAATAGTGTCTAGATTTGGTGGCTGCATGTGGGATGGATCCCCAGGTGGGGCAGACTCTAAATGGTCTTTCTTTTAGTCTCTGTTCCACTCTTGGTCCCTGTATTTTCTTTAGACAGGAGCAATTCTGGGTTAAAATTTTGGAGATGGGTGGGTGGTCCCCTTCCTCAACCAAGGGCAGTGCTATGTAGATTGGATTGGCTGTATATTATGGAGGGTGAGGATTAAGAATTCTTGGATAGGAACATTCACCTAATCATATTAAAGTATACTTATGGTACGTCAAGCCTCAGTTGTGAAATAAGAAATGCAAATGTGAAGAGACCCCATTTCAAAGCCTAATTCACATATAACATCTGTTTTGCCTACAGGCAGTGTCCCTGGGCCTATAAACAAATCCTCCTCTTTGTGCGCATAGGTCCATGTGAGCATGTAAAACCAGACCCTGCCTGGTTAAGGAACTGAAACTCAATCTTATTTACATTCCCATTGCTGCAATGTGACTTGGGTTGGGCTTGGGGCTGTTGAGTAGATAACACCTGGGTTTATTAAAGCTTTTGCATCACCTAAGAAGTAGACCCATCATTGCTCCTCCCTTACCATAAGCTTTCATGCCAAATCACAAGATACTGTAAGGTGACAACATCCCCTCCCTGTTTCCTATTGGGGATTTGTATTGCTGGGGGCGGGGGGGGAATCTGGGCAAGATTTGTAATCCTTGCAAAGGAAACCTCTCGGTTCAAAAAATATCCTTTCCTGCTCTGGTGGGTGAAATTGGAGTTTTAGGTTAGCTAATGAGAGAAGGGGCATCATGTTGACTCTGACTCCTGTCTTAACTGTATCCTATGAAGCCAAGATTTTATTTCTGTTCCTTTCGGTCATGGAGTTTGCAGTGGGATTCCTGGCCAATGCCTTCATTGTCTTGGTAAATGTTTGGGACGTAATAAAAAAGCAGCCATTGAACAACTGTGACATCGCACTGCTGTGTCTCAGCATCACTCGGCTTCTCCTGCAGGGCCTTCTGCTTCTGGATGCTATTCAGCTCGCCTGCTTCCAGCAGATGAAAGACCCACTGAGCCACAACTACCAAGCCATCCTCAGTCTCTGGATGATTGCAAACCAAGTGAGCCTCTGGCTTGCTGCCTGCCTCTGTCTCCACTACTGCTCCAAGATTGTCCGTTTCTCTCACACCCTTCCACTCCACGTAGCAAGCTGTGTCTCCAGGAGATTTCTCCAGATGCTTGTAGTTGCTCTTCTTTTCTCCTGCATCTGCACTGCCCTCTGTTTGTGGGACTTTTTTAGCAGATCTCCTTCCACCGTCACATCCACATTGCACATGAACAACACAGAACTCAACTTGCAAATTGCAAAACTCAATTTCTTTTACTCGTTTATCTTCTGCAATGTGGGCTCTGTACCCCCTTTTCTAGCTTTCCTGGTTTCCTCCGGAGTGCTGGTTATCTCCCTGGGGAGTCACATGAGGACTATGAAGTCCCACACCAGAGGCTCTAGTGATCCCAGCCTTGAGGCCCACGTCAGAGCCATCATATTTCTGGTCTCCTTTCTCGGTTTTTATGTGGTGTCATTCTGTGCTGCTCTAATATCAATACCCTTACTGGTGCTGTGGCACAATAAGGGGGGAGTGATGGTTTGTATAGGGGTGATGGCAGCTTGTCCTTCTGGACACGCAGTCATCCTAATATCAGGCAATGCCAAGCTGAGGAGGGGTGTAGAGACCATGCTATTCTGGCTTCAAAGCAGGCAAAAGGTGAGAAGAGTCCGCAAGGTCCGTCCCAGGACACTCTGATAAGTCACTAAATACACAAATACACTTCTAATTCTTCATGAGGTTTTACAGTTTCTCCCATAAAATATAACTGGAATCCACTCTCCTTGATGTCAACAGACTCCCTAATGGTAGAATAAAACACCTGAAACTATGTGGTCTAAGCAAATATAAGATTGTTGGCTACTTAGATGTGTTTGGTAAGATGAACCATAGGAAAAAAAAAATGAGAGCCTCACTGTAAATCCTTTCTGCACTGAAGCTCATTATTGATTATGGTGCCCCATGGGAAGTCTTTCCTTCTAAAGGAACTGGTACTAGAATCACACATGAAAATAGTTACTGCCATGTCAATTCAGACCCCACGGTTTCCATGGAAATATGAGATGAGACAATAGAAAACTGTGTAGAAACAACTATGTCATAGCTTCTGCTTCAAAGCGTGCTATATAAAAACTCTAATGGGATCCATGACTAGGGTTCATGCTGAAAATATGCTGAATCCAAAACGTACTTCTGCCTGTTTCACAGACAGAGGAGTGAGGTAGATATTTGCTCTGTCCGAGGTCTGGATAAAAGAGCATCTGCTGTACTTCCTCCTCCTCACTGCCCAGGTGCCTTCATCTGTTTGAGTAGGCAGTCTGCCAGAAAGGCTGAGCAGCAAGGCAGGGCTGGGAAGATCCCGCTCTCTATCTCCCTGCATAGAAACTGAACCAGGAAGGCTTTCCAAAATTCAGATCGAGAGATTCAAGAGAGAAAGTTATAGGTCAGGTATTTAAATCTATCAGAGGGGTCAGTCCACAGATCTCCCAGGAAGGAAGGTTGGCCTTTTGTGTGGATGCAATTAAAAAGTACTTTCTCTTCTCGGGCCTCTGCTATTGATGGATGCAATTCTTACGGGTTTTTTTTCCAAGCAAACAAGCCTTTTCTTCAGCTCCAATGACCAAGATTTCCGTGGTGGAGTGGACATGACTTAAAGTTTCCTTCAGCTGCTCTAATCCCCACTCATGATTCCAAGGATAATCATTTGAGAAATTTATAATGAAACCCCATTGCCACACTTCAGGTCAACAAAATCAAATATTTAAAGATGAACCTAGATGTCTTATTTCTACAGCTCCCTCAGTAATCTAAGGTACAGCTAATATCAAAGCCACTACTCTTGGTACCCGATTGTTTGAGTTGGATGGTGCCATTGCCTTTTGGCCCCATGTCTCCCTCCCGTACTTCTGAAATATCAACCGAAAGGGAAGAAGTAAGGATAATTCCTCTTTCTTTTTCTTTCTCTTTTTATTTGAGTATTATCTGAATTATATTGAGTTACATTATCTTTCTTATGTCTTATTGTTCTCTATGACTTTTTTAAAGAGCACCATTTGAAGCACTTTTAGACCACAGAAAAAATATGTAGCTAAAATTGTACAGCGCATGCAGCCTTTTGAAGTTTGGGACTTTCACTTAATATCCTACATCTGAGATTTTTCTGTCTTCTTATGGGTTGGCAGCTCATTTCTTTCTGTGCTAAATTATATTCTGTAGTCTGAATGAGCCACCCTTGATTCTTTCACTCATTGAAGAATGGCTTGCCTGTTTCTGAGGCTTAACAATTGGCAGTAATGCTACAAGGAACATCTGGGTGCAGATTCTCTGTGTACATGAGCTTCTAGTTCTTGGATCAATTCCAAAGAAATGGAATGCTGGATTACTTGATAAGAATTTATTTAATTTTGTAAGGACCTACCAAACTCATCCTTTTGCTTTGCCACCACATTGAGTGACAGTTCCTTTTGCTGTGCCTCTCTGAAGATGCTGTGCCTACCCTGGACTCCAGCATTCTGGCAGCTGTGTAGTGGATCTTATTGCTTTCACTGTCACTTCCCTGAAAACACTAGATGTGGGTCTCTTCTCGCATGATTTTTTTCACAAAAGTAGTTTTGGCATATTTCTTAAATTTATCCATGGTATATGAATCCCACCTTACCTTTTATTTAAAAGTTGTTATGGCCAATATATATTGATCATATTGTCCCCCAACTCCTTCTAGATCCTCCCTAGCCACCCAACTTCATGTTCTTTCTCTCTCACACTTTCTCAAAAAGAACCATAAAACAATCAAAATAAGCAGAACCAATAAGACAAGAAATACTAAAACCCCAATTTATTGCTTCACTCTAACTGATGCTGCACTTTGTATAGTTAGATTTTATTAATAAAGTTTCTATAAATATTCTTGAATTTATCCTTTTGCAGGCAAGCTTTTGTATCTCTTAGATAATTGGGTGTGCAGCTGCTGTGTTAAAAAGTTAACTACAAGAAATTGTTCAAGTTTTCTGAAGTGACCCTAGTATTTGACTCCACCCACCACAATAAAGGGAAGTCATTCCACATTCTCAACAATAGAAACTTACTACTTCTAGTCTCAGTTTGGGTCATTAAAGTGAGACTGAAAGGTCTTTAATTTGCATTTCTCTGATAACTGCCAATATGAACTACATTTCTATACATTTTTGGCCATCTTCTTCTACATTTTTACTACAAACTGATTTCACATGTTTTATGCCGAGATATCTTTTTGTTACTGATTTTTAGGACTTCACTGATCTTGACATTTTGCACATGAATTACATATATATGCATATATATATATGCAATTTATAATTTTTAAGAGTATCTTTTTACTTATTATTTATATTTTATATATGTATACACAAGTTATAGACACATGCTTCATATTTGCATGTATGTATTACAAGAATACTCCAGAATCCATTCATTTGAAATTCATTCATGTGAAATATAGCTACTATTATAACCCAAACTATAGTTTATCTTTTCATTTTCTTGATCATACACTGATAAGCAGAAATTCTGGATTTTGATAAATTAAAAATTTTGTACTTAATGTTTGTGCTTTTTGTATTTTCCTCTAAGATATATTTACTTGCCTCTAAAAGACCTCATTGGTCTTCTCTGAAGTTTTAATAGGCTTCATTTTTATGTTTAAGATTAAAATTCAGGTTTAATTAATTTTGAAATGTACATTATATTGTAATTTATTGAAGGGACTGCTGAAGTTTCTTCGTATTCCACCCATGTGGCTCAATACCATTTGTCAAAAACTTTCATGTCCTTCATGTCTTCATTAAACTAACTCTAATGGCTCCATGTATGTTGATGATTTGCTGGTCCCAATGTTGCTCTCAATGTATTTTTCTAAGCTTTAGTCATAACAATACTGTGATGGTGATTACTGTAGGTGACTACTAAGGTTTGAAATCAGACAATGTGGTCCCATTTGTCAATTCTTGATCTTAGAGCAGAAGCTATTGGCGTTCTCTTCAGGAAATTTTCCCCTGTGCCTATTTGCTCGAGGTTCTTCCTCACTTTCTTTTCTATTAGTTTCAGTGTATCTGGTTTGATGTGGAGGTCCCTGATCCACTTGGACTTGAGCTTTGTACAAGGAGAAAGGAATGGATCGACTTGCATTTTTCTACATGCTAACCTCCAGTTGAGCCACCACCATGTGTTGAAAATGCTGTCTTTTTTCCACTATATGGTTTTAGCTCCTTTGTCAAAGATCAAGTGACCATAGGTGCATGGGTTCATTTCTGGGTCTTCAATTCTGTTCCATTGATCTGCCTGTCTGTCACTGTACCAATACCATGCAGTTTTTTTTTAACAACCTTGTAATTGTCAGCATAAGTTAATAGCACATAAATCGAAATAAAATCCCAAAACAAAAAATATTAGCTCTCATAAGTAAATGTAAGCTATGACCTAGCAATGATGGAAGTGAAAGTTAGAGGCGAGAAATATTCTTTTGGCCATGAGGCTCAGAATGTCCTAAATGGGGCAGAGGGTCATGTTCCAATGGTTTATTATTATTATTATTATTATTATTATTATTAGATATTTTCTTTATTTACATGCAAATTTCTCCTTTCCCAGGTCCCCCTCCAAAAAACAAACAAACAAACAAACAAAAACAACAAGAACAAACCCCTTTTGCTTCCCCCCTCCCCATACCATGCAGTTTTTATCACAATTGTTCTGTAGTACAGCTTAAGGTCCAGGATTGTGATTCCACCAGAGGTTCTTTTATTGTTGAGGATAATTTTGGCTATACTGTGTCTTTTGTTGTTCCAGATAAATTTACAAATTGCTCTTTCTAAGTCTGTGAATAATTGAGTTGGAATTTTGATGAGGATTGTATTGAATCTGTAGATTACCTTCAGTAAGATGGCCATTTTTACTATATTAATCCTGCCAATCCATGAGCATGGGAGATCTTTCCATCTTCTGAGATCTTCTTCAATTTTCTTCTTCAGAGACTTGAAGTTCTTGTCAAACAGCTCTTTTACTTGCTTAGTTAGAGTTACACCGAGGTATTTTATATTATTTGTAACTATTATGAAGGGTGTTGTTTCCCTAATTTCTTTCTCCGCCTGTTTATCCTTTGTGTAGAGTAAGGTCACTGATGTGTACTCTTTGGTTGGTGGTTTAGAATACCAATAGCTTCTGCTCTAAGATCAAGAATTGACAAATGGGACCTCATAAAGTTGCAAAACTTCTGTAAGGCAAAAGACACTGTCAATAGGACAAAACAGCGATCAACAAATTGGAAAAAGATCTTTACCAACCCTATATCTGATAGAGGGCTAATATCCAATGTATACAAAGAACTCAAGAGGTTAGACTCCAGAGAACCAAATAACCCTATTTAAAAAATGGGGTACAGAGCTAAACAAAGAATTCTCAACTGATGAACACCGAATGGCTGAAAAGCACCTAAAGAAATGTTCAACATCCTTAGTCATCAGGGAAATGCAAATCAAAGCAACTCTGAGATTCCACCTCACACCAGTCAGATTGGCTAGGATAAAAGACTCAGGTGACAGCAGATGCTGGAGAGATTGTGGAGAAAGAGGAACACTCCTTCATTGCTGATAGGATTGCAAACTGGTACAACCACTCTGGAAATCAGTGGAAATTGGACATAGTTCTACCAGAGGACCCAGCTATACCACTCCTGAGCATATACTCAAAAGATGCTCCAATATATAATAAGGACACAGGCTCCACCATGTTCATAGCAGCCTTATTTATAATAGCCAGAAACTGGAAACAACCCAGATGTCCCTCAACAGAGGAATGGATACAGAAACTGTGGTATATCTACACAATGGAGTACTACTCAGCTATTTAAAACAATGAGTTCATGAAATTCTTAGGGAAATATGGATGAATCTGGAGAATATCATCCTGAGTGAGGTAACCCAATCACAAAAGAACACACATGGTATATATTCTCTGATAAATGGTTATTAGCCCAGAAGTTTGGAATACAGGAAGAACAACTCACAAACCACAAGAAACTCAAGAAGAAGGAAGACCAAAAGGTGGACATTTCATTCCCTCTTAAAAGGGAGAAACAAATACCCATGGAAGGAGTTGCAGAGACTAACTATGGAGCAGAGACTGAAGGAAGGACAATCCAGCCTGATATAGCTGTCTCCTGAGAGGCTCTGACAATACCTGACTAATACAGATGTAGAGGCTCACAGCCATCCATTGAACTGTGTACACGGTAACCAATGAAGGAGTTAGAGAAAGGTTCTATGAATCTGAAGGGTTTGCAGCCCCTTAGGACGAACAACAATATGAACTACATAGTACCCTCAGAGCTCCCAGGGACTCAACTACCAACCAAGGACTATACATGGTGGGACTGAATGTTCTGGCAGCATGTGTATAGTAGAGGATTGCAAATTCGATCATCAATAGGAGGAGAGGACCTCAGCCTTATTAGTTTGATGTTGGCTGCTAGTTTTCTGTATATTGCTTTTACTATGTTTAAGTATGGGCCTTGAATTCCTGATATTTCCAAGACTTTTATAATGAAGGGATATTGGATTTTATCAAATGCTTTCTTGGCATCTAATGAAATGATTATGGTTATTTTCTTTGAATTTGTTTATATAGTGAATTAGGTTGATGGATTTCCATATATTGAACCATCCTCGCATCTCTGGGATAAAGTCTACTTGATCATGATGGATGATCATTTTGATGTGTTCTTGAATTCAGTTTTCAAGAATTTTATTGAGTATTTTTGCATCAATATTCATAAGGGAAATTAGTCTGAAGTTTTCTTTCTTTGTTAAGTCTTTGTGTGGTTTAGGTATAAGAGTAATTGTGGCTTCATAGAACGAATTGGTAGAGTACCCTCTGTTTTTATTTTGTTAAATAGATTGAGGAGTATTGGTATTAGGTCTTCTTTGAAGGTCTGATAAAACTCTGCACTAAACCCATCTGGTCCTGGGCTTTTTTTGGTTGGGAGACTATTAATGACTGTTTCTATTTCATTAGCAGATATGGGACTGTTTAGATCATTGATCTGGTCTTGATTTAACTTTGGTATCTGGTATCTGTCTAGAAAATTTTCCATTTCATCCATGTTTTCCAGTTTTATTTAGTATAGGCTTTTATAATAGGCTCTCATGATTTTTTTGGATTTCCTCAATGTCTGTTGTTATATCTCCCTTTTCATTTCTGATCTTGTTAATTAGGATACTGTCTCTGTGCCCTCTAGTTAGTCTGGCTAAGGGTTTATCTATTTTGTTGATTTTCTCAAAGAACCAGCTCCTGGTTTGGTTGATTCTTTGTATAGTTCTTTTTGTTTCTATTTGGTTGATTTCAGTCCTGAGTTTGATTATTTCCTGCCTTCGATTCCTTTTGGGTGAATTTGCTTCTTTTTGTTCTAGAGCTTTCAGGTGTGCTATCAAATTGCTGGTATATGCTCTCTCCAGTTTCTTCTTGTAGGCACTTAAAGCTATTAGTTTTCCTCTTAGGACTGCTTTCATTGTGTCCCACAAGTTTGGGTATGTTGTGTCTTGATTTTCATTAAATGCTAGACAGTCTTTAATTTTAATTTCTTTATTTCTTCCTTGACCAAGTTGTCATTGAATAGATTGTTGTTGAGCTTCCACGTATGTGTGGGCATTCTATTGTTTATGCTGTTATTGAGGAGCAGCATTATTAGTTCATGGTGATCAGATAGGATGCAAGGAATTGTTTCAGTCTTCTTGTATCTGTTGAGGCCTGATCTGTGACCAATTATATAGTCAATTTTGGAGAAGGTACCATGAGGTGCTGAGAAGAAGGTATATCCTTTTGTTTTAGGATAAAAAGTTCTATAGATATCCATTAAATCCATCTGTTTCATAACTTCCATTAGTCTCACTGTGTCCTTGTTTAATTTCTGTTTCCATGATCTGTCCATTGCAGACAGTGGGGTGTTGAATTCTCCCACTATTATTGTGTACGGTGCAATGTGTGCTTTGAGCTTTAGTAAAGTTCCTTGTATGAATGTAGATGCCCTTGCATTTGGAGCATAGAGGTTCAGAATTGAAAGTTCCTCTTGGTAGATCATACCTTTGATGAATATGAAGTGTCCCTCCTTATCCCTTTTGATCACTTTAGGGTGAAAGTCAATTTATTCGATATTAGAATGGCTACTCCAGCTTTTTTTCTTGGCTAGAGACAATTGGCTTGGAGAATCTTTTTCTATCCTTTTATTCCAGGGATAGTGTCTGTCTTTGTTACTCAGGTGGGTTTCCTGTATGCAATAAAATGTTGGGTCCTGTTTAAGGACTCAGTCTGACAGTCTATGTCTTTTTACTGGGGAATTGAGTTCATTGATATTGATAGATATTAAGGAAAGGTAGTTGTTGTTTCCTGTTATTTTTATTGTTAGAGTTGGAAATCTGTTCATGTGGCTATCTTCTTTTAATTTTGTTGGAAAATTACTTTTTTGTTTTTTCTAGGACGTAGTTTTCCTCCTTGTGTTGAAGTTTTCCATTTATTACCCTTCGAAGGACTGGATTCGTGGAAATATATTGTGTAAATTTGGTTTTGTCATGGAATACTTTGGTTTCTCCATCTATGCTAATTGAGAGTTTTGCTGGGTATAGTAGCCTGGGCTGGCATTTGTCTTCTCTTAAGATATGTATGACATCAACCCATGGTCTCTGGCTTTCATAGTCTCTTCGAGAAGTCTGGTGTAATTCTGATAGGCCTGCCTTTATATGTTACTTGACTTTTTTCCCTCACTGCTTTTAATATTCTTTCTTTGTTTTGTGCATTTGGTTTTGACTATTATGTGGCGGGAGGAACTTTTCTGGTCCTGTCTATTTGGAGTTCTATAGGCTTCTTGTATGTTCATGGGCATCTCTTTCTTTAGGTTAGGGAA
>JADRCD010220222.1:0-14225 GCA_019843815.1 Montemys delectorum
CTCCTCCTCCTCCTCCTCCTCCTCCTCCTCCTCCTCCTCCTCCTCTTTCTCCTCCTCCTCCTCCTCCTCGTCCTCCTCCTCCTCCTCCTCCTCCTACTTCTCCTCCTCCTCCTCCTTCTCCTGTTGCTGCTGCTTCTCTTCTGCTTCTGCTTATTTTTATTCTTCTTTGGATATCTGTATAAATTAGGAAATCCATTGCCATCAATTGCCATCTCTGCCATAGATGTGCCTCACCTTGAATGTTCTATTAGAACCCAGGCAAGAAATTTTCAAGTATTTATGTGTACTACATTCTCTATACTGTGTCTCTCAAAATGCTTTCTTTGAAACTTCTATTTTTTTAAGGATACATTTAAACTCTGCACATATATTACATGATATATAGGAATAAATTCCTTTTAAATATATATATTTTATTTTCAATTGTGTGTGTGTGTGTGTGTGTGTGTGTGTGTGTGTGTGTGTCCGTCCACAGAGGCCAGAGGCATCGGACCTCCTGGAGTTGGGGTTTTAGGCAGTTCTGAGCCATGGCTTTTTGAGGCAGGGTTTCTCTGTATAGCCCTGGCTGTCCTGGAACTCACTCTGTAGACCAGGCAGGCCTCAAACTCAGAAATCCACCTGCCTCTGCCTCCCAAGTGCTGGGATTAAAGGCATGCACCACCACCACCCAGCTTGATTTTCTTAACTAAGTTCCACCCTAGGCTTCCTTGAAAACAAGTTAGAGTTAACACAGCAGAGCAAAGAGAGGCTGCTTCCCCAGTTAGAACTCTGCCAATGCTCAGGGATACTCCTTCCCAATTATTTCTATGAATATCTATCATATTCAACATGGTTTTTGAGTTCCTCCAGAAGTTAAGTACATTCAGTGCTATTTCCCTGATGAGTACTTGAGATGATTACTCCAATACTCAATCTCTCCGGTTGATGAGTTCCTTGTGGGAAGACAGGAAGACAAGCCTGTAGTAGGAATGCCATCTGTCTCCCTGTCAGAACCATTGGTGTCACCTAGTCTTAGCTGCTGTGTTGACAACTTGTCGGTAGTCACTTATCTCCTCCACTTTCCATTTTCTTTTGTGACACACTCTAGCTCCAGTCATGTGTTCAAAGAGTGATGTGTCTTACTGGGTAGCCGATAAGTTTGCTCACAGAGCATCTTTAGCTGGGTGTGATGGTACACACCTATAACTGTAGTTCTTGGGAGACTGAGGCAGGAGCATCCTGAGTTCAAGGCCAACCTGTATTACAATGCAAGGCCCTTTCTCAGAAAGACCTGCAAATTTTAAGATGTATTTCTAATATTTCAGTACACACGAAATGCATTTAACTTGTATACACTCACCTTGTAACAACAAAAACTATTGTCGAGGTTTATTAAAGAAACTGTTGAGTTTCATGGATCAGTGTTATTATCTAGTTATCAAATCATAATTTATATAATGTGAATTTTCCATCTCCTGCTTTTTTTTTTGTTGAGTTTGTCATCAGTTGTCCTGAAACAAGTATGTAGGGGATAATTTAGAACATTTTGTTACCCAACAAGCTACTTTGTGCCCTCTGAAAGGATCACCCCAAGAGAGAATTCCTTAAGCAACTTACACTTTTCTCTGCTCTGTAACTTAATATAAATGGGAAATGTTGATTTAATTCTTGTGTTAGCTCTGCTGTTGTATGATCTAATGATGAGCATTCTCTGTGCTGTTCTATCCCACAGTATTCTTTTTTGAGAAACATCATTTGAAACAGTGTCAACTGTCAAGGTTGTATTGACCCATTTTTATGTTATCTTGGAATTTCTGTTTTCCTATAAGAGAACTTAAAAAAAAAACTCTGGATCAAAAGAATGCTTTCAGAGATTATCCACTCATTAGAGATTGCTTGCTTTTGTTTTGTAGATATTGGTGTGATGGAAGATGTACAAGCTGGAGGGGCTAGGGGCCCAGGGAGACATGCTGACATGGAACAACTTGTCTCTTTACTTAATGAGATGAGTAATACAAAGCGGGGCATGGCTCTCTGGTGGCAGCAACTCTGTGCAGTGACCAGGCTTCGTTTCTTGAAGATAAAGTATGAAAGGAAATCCATCGTTATTCTGTGAGTACTAATTATCGTTGCAGATTCCAATGTTGCATTAAAGCATACATAAGTAGAACAACAGAAACGTGATAAAAATAAATCCCAGTCCAAGTCTATACCTGTTGTTTCTGTTAACAGTCTTGGTGTTCACACATTATTGTATTAGCACATTGAATGAAAAACAATCTCTCAGAGATGGCATGAGGCCTGGGGTCTTTCTTCGTTATTGTTACTCCTTCAAAGTCTCTACAGTAGAAACAATGAACACCTTAAAACTTCGCCTTGTAGGGATGTGTGTATATGTGTGTGTGTGTGTGTGTGTGTGTGTGTGTGTGTGTGTATGCATGCATGTGTGTGTACATGTCTCCTGACTCAGATTTCACAGTTCAGAATTCTCTGGAACTGTAATGTGTTTGTAAAGTTGATACATCTTCAAATTCTCTCTGTTCTCTGTGGTTCTTATGTGCAAGTGGCCCCTAATCAATTCCTGTCAAATGTCAGGCATTTTTAGCAGTTGAAAGATACAAAATGAGTCTCAAGGAATTTATCTCTTGCCATTAGTGCTCTGTGCCCATCTCATGGTCAATCAATAAGTTGTAAATCAGTTCACACCTGGGATCTAGGACTTATACCAGAATTCTAGCCAATGCTTGCAAGATACATGATTCAAATAAAGGACGTTATCAAGATTAAGACTAAAAGAAGTATCTTTGTAGTTAATTCAGAAATGCTTTGTAAAACAGTCTGGGAGAAACAAGGACAGGGGGTTGCCAGCTGCAGAGCACAGCAGGCAAGAAGTCTTGGAGTTCCTCATGTGCTGGGGCCTGTCACCAACCTGTTGACAGGATGGCCCACAAGAGGAGGTAAGGAGTCAACAAGTAAGGAGTGAGTCAGGTGTGGTGGTCAGAGGAATCTTGCAGCTCTGACTGACTAGCAATTAGGTCACCTCTTTACTTATACAGGTTTCACACAAAGTCAGACTAATAATTATCCAAGAAGTACAGATTATGTCCTTTTGTCTATGGACATGTGTTTGATTTCTTATTACATGTCTAGGGTTACAAGTTCAGTCACAATTAGAAAGCACAAGGGAACAAATTTTATTTTATTATTAGCCCAATAACTCCAATTCAAAGACTCTAAAGAATGTCTCTGTCAAAGAAAACACATTTATTTTAGGAGAGTCTGCTTTTAGGCTGCCAGTATTTGCAGTTTTAAAGCACCCCAAACAAACAGAAAATATCTAAACTGGTCTTTTTTATGAACAGCAAATATTAATACTTAACCCTCTTTATAATATTATGTCATTAACCATGTTATAAAGTAGAAAATTTTTATTTTAGTCAATCTTTCTTATTCAGTGAGGTATATTCTTCCAGGGATGTTCCTTGTATGATCCCCCATCTTCAAACTACATTTTGAGAGAGCTCTAAGCATATTATAAAAGGGTGCCTAGAATCTGTTGCTAATTCTCCTAGCCAGTAAGAGTTTACCCTTTACCAATTATACTGTTTGAGCTTGCTTAGGGGAGGATACCCAAAGAAGATTCCAGGAGTCATGGTCTCATTTACAATTTCCTAGCTTTTGCTTATGTGAACTTATTGCAATCTCTAGGGCATAGGGGAGTCTTCTAAATAGTGGTCAGATAAAGCAGAAGTAAGTTTAGGACTTTCCTTAAAAAGACTCAAATAATTTCCTCAAGAAAAAGACACACAATGAATCATAATGCAGAAAGTCTCCATGAATGTAGCACACAGAGACCAAAACCCAAAAGTGAGAGACAGAAAGACAGTGATTGCAGCATTGGGCTCAGCTTTGCTGGAACTGTGTCAAACAGTTGTGCTGACTTCACAACTTTTGCAGTTCCTAGTGGATGTGGTTGTGCCACCCACGCTTGGAAGGGAGTAAGGATGAGGTCTCCACATTAGTGCTGAAGTGCTGAAGTGCTGGGATCCAATTTTTATACTTTTCAAATGGAAATCAAAAGGAAGGAAAATGTAAAAATAAGTAATGGTTTAAGTAGGTGAGACTTAGGAAACTGTTATCATGAGCAAGACTAGAGACAATGGGTGGGAGAGCAAAGAGCAACTCGTGAGTCAGGGGAGTAGTGTACTATGCAGCAGAGAAGGAAAAGTGGGATAAACACAGAGAAAATGAGGCTGGATCACAACTTGCCATGTAAGGAGCCACCTTCTGAAGTTGCACAAGCTGCCCCATGGTCAGAGGGCATCAAGGAAGGTATACCGATGATTAATACCAATGGTTATTACTTCCACTTTAAAGACAAGGAGTAATTTAAGAACCAAGACAGAGCCATACATATGAATGCGTGTCTTTAATATTGTCTTGCTGGTACTATATCCATGTCTTTGAAAGAATGTTTTGAAGACTGGACAAGGGCTATAGGTCTACGCTGTCAATTTCTTTTTTCTGTGTAGTATTCTGATTTTGGGAATTGGACTTCTGCATACTTTGTCAGCAAATATTCACAGGATAGTCCATCAAAGTGACTACTGTTGGGAGCTCGCTCCTCATACGTACTTCCTCACCCCCGGCCAACAACCACACGTGCCCCTCACGAGCTTACTGATCGTCAACAAAACAGGTAAAAAGGAAATTTATGAATATTGTCACTGTTAAGAACATTGCTTAGGAAAGACACACATAACAAAAAGATGGATGCGTCTTACACCTAGTTTAGGAAACTCAATCTTAAATTGGAACAATGAAGCCAAAAAATATAATAAAGGAGATATGTATTATATCAGCACACATCAAAAATCAAGGTTTATATAAAAATATTGTGAAAGTTGAATGTCATAATGATTATAAAGAGAGACATGATAGAGGAGCATGTTGGTAGTTGTACCTTTTAAACTTAAAAACATTTAAATTACATGGTCACTGATGTTGCCATTAGTTCAAATGGAATATGTTGTTCAATTCTAGGAAGCTTTATTCTAAAAGTCACTAGGTGTTAATAAAAAATGTTTTAAAAAAGATGTTTTTAATTATCAGAGTTATTTTTAACTAGAAGAGATCATAAGTGCATGAGAATTATTATCATTATCAAACTATATTTAGATTGTCTATAAAAGAAAAATAGAAGACTCAGCAAGAATTTCAGTGAGTCAATCACTTGCTGTGGAAGCATAAGGACAGAGTTCAGATCCCCAGAGCATGCATGAAGGTTTGTTGGGTATGACTAACTTCATGATGCATCACAACTGTAAGCTGAAGTAAGCACACACACCCTACCCTGACATTGTTTTTGGTCATGGTGTTTTACCATAGCAGTAGAAAAGGAGCTAAGACACCATGATCCATTGGATGGCCCCATACCAGTGCTATATGGGCAGTACTAACTGGACTCAATGGATTATAAAGGAACAAAGTCCAGAACTGGAGAAGGTGTCAAGGTAGGAGGTGTAGCTGATAGGATTTAGAAGAAGAAGTAGGGAGTGGGAATATGGTCAAGATAGATTCTATGCATATTTGAAATTCTCAAATAACTAATAAAAATATGGGTTTTAAAAAGCTTGTTGGATATGGACACCTATGTGTAATCCCAGAGATAGTCACTGCCCAGAGCAGCCGGCCAGACACACTAAATTGATGAGCTCTGGCCCAAGGGAGAGACCCTGGTTCAATACACACAGTGAAGAGTGGTCAAAGAAAATACCTGATATAGACCTTTAGCCTCCACATGCATGTGCATGCATGTGCTCTTACACAAATAATAACATACACACATGCACATAAATCAAAAAGGGAACAAAAAGTATTTGTTCAGAAAAGAAATATATGGAGGATTAAAATCCATACTCTTACACGCTATAACAAACAAATGGCTGTGAAGAGCCATTTTGGTACATAGCTTTGTGGGATTCCTTTGGATTTACAGTGCCTTTTACACTTTACTCTCTATTAGGAACAAAGATTGATGACTTCATACATTCACTGGAGCGACAGAACATAGCTTTGGAAGTTGATGCCTTTGGGACTAGAAATGGCACTGAGGACAGTCAGTATAATGGAGCTATCATCCTATCAGGTGGTGAGAAGGTATGTGCATCTCCAGGGCACAGAGTTATGGCTATTATATAGCAATTTAATGAAAAATAATGGCATCTGATATATTGTATACAAATAACATATCTGAGTATATATTTTGTATTTGAGGAGAGAATTTGGGTTATGATTATGCCATTTAAACTTTAAATTTACTTAAGAGAATGCATTAAGATTCCTACTTAGGTTCATTATTCAGAGAATTATATTCATGAGTTGAATAAAGTTGCATTCACTATTAGCTCATTATATAATTATTACTTGAGTTTATTTCCTGGTTTCCACCCATATGGTGGAAAGGGAGAATTGACTCCTGCAACTTGACATTGGACTTTTACACATGCACAATGAACATGTATGTACATGCACAGATGTACACACATAGACACACAGAGAAACACACACTAATAAATAAATGTAATTTTAAAAAAAATACAATTTCTACTTATTATCCAGAGCTTTAAGCCAGAGATTCCAAATATAATCCCTAAATCAGATACAGCCTGTAAATGTTACATGGCTTTTCTTGAGGAAATGTAAGTAAAGCCCAAGCCTAGCTTAGTGAAGCAATCAGTTTATAGGGTTTCTTACAGGAGTTATGGATGAACTAGGTTATCTGTATCATCACAGAGTTTACCCCAGCATGGGTGGCAATTACCAAAAGATGCATCCCCACAGTTCCCTGCTCAGCTTGTAGACATCTCCACAGAAGAGTGCCCTCTTCCTCAGTCACTTAACGACTCCTAGTCAAGTTAATCATAGTCTTTGTAACTTCATGAACTTCTTGATTCTTATCCATCTCACTTCTCCATCCAGGAGGGAAAGTTAGGATTCCAAGCAAGTGGCTACAGGACAGTAGCCATAATTAGTTTGTCCTATTAGAGGTTTGTTTTAAATTTTGATTATACCCGCTAAGGCTTAATTCTGGCATTTTAAAGTTATAGCATTGACTTGTACATTTCAAAGAAAGAAACTGAAGAACCTCTAGTCCATCACAAAGAATATGCCATCCTTTCAGTATTTGAAGAATTTTGCATATTTTGTACATGAGTTTTATGTTCCCTTCTTCCAGACAGATAAATCTTTTTGTTACATTTTAGAATTACAACTTTACATTAGCATGCAATACCAGGAGACTGAATTGTTTCCCAGTTCTGGTGGACATTGTGAGTAATGGACTACTTGGACTGTTCACACCATCAGCACACATTCAAACCGACCGCAGCACATTTCCTGAGGTTGGTACATTCCTGTAGATTCTGCAATATTTGGAGTCTTCCATATTGTTCCATTTGAAATAATCCCAGTGGATTTGATAGAGTTTTCTTCATATATTAGATTAGCATTTGTGTCTATCTTAGTATATATTTATATTTATTTGATATATAGTATATTACAGTCTATCACATATGACTATACATATTCAATTGAACTGTTTCCTGTAAATACCAAATGTTAAATTAGGAGAGATAAATCTAAGTATGCTGACTCATACCCATAAATCTTTAAAAATAAGTAAAACCTAAAAATATTGATCATCTTTAATTGTCAGCCTAAACTTTAGAATTTTACCATTATATAATTTTACCCCCTTGTTCTCATTATTACTTTCCACTTACAAAATCATATTATGTACCTTCTTTCAATTACTTACTTATAAAATTAGATTATAAGCAAAAATCTATGTTGAAAATTGGATAAGAATGTATGGAGGTGGTTGTCTCAAAACAGACCCAAGGCACTATCTTAAGTAATTGATCGTGTTTTGAGCAATGTAATCCAGACAGCGATTTTCAACTTTGAACTACTTCCACTCCTAGGATAATGGCCACAGGACATTTGATTATATGGCTTATTTCTTCTCATGGATCCTTTTGATGGCCTGTCTTCCTCCTTATATTTCCATGACCAGCATTGATGACTATAAGGTAGTAAAAAATAATGGAAACTTTAATTGACTTAAACAATCAGAAGTTGTTTATAATGTGATTATAGGGATTTTCTTTAGTATGGTGTGCAGATTTATACACTGAGCAGTTGATTAATATACACTTGCACCTTTATAGAAGTAAAAAGTAAGGATGAACTAAAGGAAGGGAAAAGCAAAGAGAAGGGGAAGACAAGTAAAAAGACCACGAGAAAGGAAAACGAGAGATTGATAAAAGCTTTCTTTGTTTCCTTCTAAAGAATGGAAGCATTGTGGTGGGAACTGACCCCTCCTAAAACATAATGGAAGACTGGGTGAGATTCCATATAAAAATTTGAGTTGTACATCACATATATCTTCTTGGAACTAGCTCAGGGAACACAGAGAGGTCTTGAGCAGTAACTCAAAGTCTTATTAAACTAAAAGAATAGCTTGGAATCCAAAAAGGTTAGAGTGACTGGAATTTGCTTCTAAGCATTCTGTTAATGCAAGAATTACATAGAGCAAGGGCAGTAGAACTCTACACAAGGGTTGCTTAGACTCTGTTGCCAAGACAGAGCTATATATGCATGAAGTAGACTTCATGATGTCAAGAATGTACAGATCTCTGTAAAATGAGCACATTCAGAAGTTATATAGGACTGGAATTACCTATTTCCAGTCATCAGTTGTCGGAGTTCCCCCAAGGATCCAACTTTGGGGCAAGACTTGATCAATTGAGAACAGACCCAGAAATGACAAAGGAAATGAAAGAAGTAACAAATAGGAAAAGTTAATGCAGTCAAGGATTTAACTAAAAGAATGAACACGATGAAGAAAGAAATAGAAGAAGGTTTTATATATATGTATAAAAGTCAAGTGGAACTCCTATAAGTACCTAATGTAACTGTATAGAAAAATAATGAACATGGCTTTTAGAACAAACACTCAGGTAAAAAAGAATGAACTGGAAGAATAGACAGTAAAAGTAAAGCACAGAAAGAAAAAAAAAAGCTCTGAAAAATAATCTGAATTTTAATGATTCATGGGACAGTAGTAATGATTCATCATATATTTAATTAGATTATCTAAGGCAGAAGAGCTAGAAATGACAGAAAATATACTTGAAGAAAAACTTTCAAAATTTTTATCATTTGGTGGTTTTTTAAATATAAAATTTAGTGAAAATAACTGCATATAATCCATATATTACTATGAAACACATTAATGACTTTAAATACGAGAAACTACAAAACTATCAAAGTACAACGCAAGGTGCAATTATTTATAGTGTTTTAATCCCTCATTTTCATTGTGAATAGACCAATGGGACAATTCTACATGGAAAAAATGGGGGGGGGGACAGGGGTTTGCTTTAGTTTTTGGTTTTTTTATTTTCTTTTTTCTTTTTTTGGACAGAAACCTGAGAAAGGAGATATTGTAAATAAAGAAAACATCTAATAAAAAATGGCTACTTTCATTTGAATAAGAGATAAATTGTTTTACCACTGAAAGTTAATACTCAGATGGGGGATTTTCTTTTGTAGGCCTTAAGTCTTCAATTAACTGCACTATTGCTCTGTCAGTAACTTGGATGGTTTATTTTTTATTACTGCAATGGCACATTAGGATAAATTATTTTTATTCATAACAACTGCAAATTTTGATAGCGAAGCTTTGAAATGATCCATATCCCTTAGACTGTGTAGTGTTTAATCACGAATAATGAATAGCTCGTTTGGTTACTTTCTATATGCTTCATATTTTTATAAAAAAAACAATATCCAATTGATAACTGCGCTTCCTTACCAGAACAGAGCTCAGTTCCAGCTGTGGATTTCAGGGCTCTCCCCATCTGCATACTGGTTTGGGCAGGCTCTGTTTGAGGTTCCAGTGTACTGGGCACTCATTTTTTCTATGTGTATTGCATTCTATGCCTCGGCCCCTCCAGAGAGTAAGTTCACAGCTGGAGATCTGTTTATTCAGGTAAGTGACACCATTCCTAAAACAACTTTCATTAAACAATTCAACCCCAAAACTAACAGAAATATATACCATTTTTTAATATTTTCATTTCTATTATAAGGGTTTCTTAAAGTGTGGTTGAAGTGCATATGACACAACATTGTCCCTGTGTTTTTTTCTCTGCTGTGTCTGTTTGTTTCATTCTTGTTCTAGCAGCCCCAACAGACTTTAAAATCATGGAGATCTTCCTTCCTGAGAGCTAAGATTAAAGTTTATGCCACCACAACTGGCTCCTCCTGACTGCTTTGACTGTGACACTCAGTAACACTGGCCGCATATTCCCAAACATTTTGACACTACCCCAAACAACAACAAAACCTTCCAGTTATGTGGAGCTAGAAACTACTGAGATCCTACACTGAGAATATACGCATCCCTCTGCAAAATTGTCTCCAAGCAGGGGCTGTGGCAGGCCAAGAGCTCTCAGAACACGCCAAAGCATTCTTCTTTTTAAATCATTGCTTACAGTCCAGACTTTATCCCCGTCCTGGTCCAATGACTGTTCCACATCCCATACCCCCTCCCCCAACCCCTGTCTCCATAAGGATGTCCTCACCCCACCAAACCTCCCCACTCCCTGGGGCCTCCAGTCTCTTGAGGGTTAGGTGCATCTTCTCTGACTGAGTCCAGACCCAGCAGCTCTCTGCAGTGTACGTGTTGGGGGTCCCATATCAGCACCTGTATGCTGCCTGGTTGGTGGCTCAGCATCTGAGATATCTTGGGGGGCCAGGTTAGATGGGACTGCTGCTCTTCTTAAAGGGTTGCCCTCCTCCTCAGCTTCTTCCAGCTTTTCCCTAATTCAACCACAGGGGTCAGTAGTTTCTGTCCATTGTTTGGGTGTAAATAACTGCATCTGACTCTTTCAGCTGTATGTTGGGTCTTTCAGAGGGTAGTCACGATAGGCTCCTTTTTTGTGAGCACACTATAGTATAGCATCAGCAATAGTGTCAGGCGTTGGGGCCTCCCTTTGATTTGGATCCCAATTTGGGCCTGTTGCTGGACCTCCTTTTCTCAGGCTCCTCTCCATTTTTGTTCCTGTAGTTTGTCTTTTTTTGAGTTAGGTATTGTATGTAAACTTTTGTTTGCAGAAAACTGACAAAGTCACCTCTCTTAGTTGTTTGTGTTTTATGATGTTTCTGCTGAGAAGTGACAATTCCAAGCCAGCCACGTTACCACTCTCTGTGATATTTAGATCATTTTAAATGAAGGAACATGAAGGTATTGTTCCATGACATTAGTACATTCAAATGTTTTCACATGTCACAATATTCATTCTCCTATTGGTTTCAGAGTCTCTTTGTTGGTGGCTATGCCATGTCGATTATTTTCATGACTTATGTGATTTCATTTGTTTATCGCAAGGGGAGAAAAAATAGTGGCATTTGGTCACTTTGCTTCTTTATTGTAAGTATGTTACTGTTTTTATTTTTATGATAAAGTTAAGTTCTAGTACTTTAAAAATATCTTTGGTTGGTGTAAGATAAACCAATTTTATACTTTAAAATATTTCAAATGTATTTTCAGACAAATTTTCACAAGTTCCATGATATAATTATGTGTGTGTGTGTGTGTGTGTGTGTGTGTAACATATATGTTAAAATTTAGCTATTTTCATCTCACTTTCTTTAAAGGTAAGATAATTTATTATAGGATCATAAACCCAGGTATTGTTTTGAAATTCCTTTTAGGAAAAAGAATTAACTGAGCAACAAAGGTTATGGAATTTTCAGAAGACTATAAATATTGTTAATTAAAATCTAAAACTAAAATCTGATTGCTGAGGAAGTCCTTGTTAAGAATCATTTATTAAAATCTTCACTTTCTAAATCTAAAAGGGGAATATGTATAACTTATATGTATTTATTCTAGCACTTCTGTTTTAAATGTCTCAATTACATTATAGTCTAGTAAATACTTGATTTTCTTCATGTACCAGAGTTTGAGATGGTTGAGGAAGAAAATACACAGATTACATAATCTCTTCTTCCACTGAGTAAAATGAGAATGAAACTTCTTCCCTTATATCTGGAGGGCTGGATACACTTCAGCATCAAATGATGCTGTATTTGTATTTGACACACTAGTCGTAATATTACTTTATACAAATTAATTGCAGCAGTTTATAGTCACTTATTTCCACAAGTTAACAAAGACACAGACATAGGATATATTATCAGAAAACTGAATATAATGAAAATTATGTAAATATAGATTAGATATAGCTATAGGTATTTATATGGATGTAGATATAGATGTAGGTACAGATATAGATTAGATATAAACATAGATATATCCATACAGTAGTTAAGATGGAAATTAAGAATAGATGGCTCAACTTACATGACATGCTGACAGATTAATCGTACAGGTGTCTATGTTTTATTATGGGAAAATTTTGAAACTTTTAGAATGGAAATGTAGTCAGAGACAGTACCCTGACATCAGAACGAGTTGAAGAGAAGCACAGATTCTTCTAGAAAAGCTTTGCCATAGTTTAAGAAGGAAGATTTAAGGGGATGATGTAAAGTTTACACCTGTGACTTCTGTTCTATCAGTATCAATGGTACTCAAAGACATGCTGCCTAACTGATAAACTTATCAATATCTCTGAGAAAATACTTCTACAAAATGCAAGGCTGTTCAAGTCAAAACTATTTCTCTTTGATTGTTGCCTACAGTTTATTTATTAAATCCATAGACAACATCAAACCTACTTTATTTTTGTTCTTCTGTGATTAAAACTGGACATAGAATCTTTAATCTATGCATCAGATCTTACATTTGTCCAGCTTTGTCAATTTTCCAATTTCTAGCCAAATGCTTTTAGCCAAGTCTAAGAAGAAATGTTTGTGATGTTTATGACAATGGAAATCAGGTTAAAATAAAGTGAAAATACACTTAATTTTTGATTTTAAGATTTATTTGTGTGTGTGTGTGTGTGTGTGTGTGTGTGTACGTGTGTGTGTTTGTGTGTTCACAAGTGAAGGTTCCAGTAAACAGTGTTGGGTTTTGTAGAGCTAGAAAAGGTGTGAATTACTTGACATATGTACAAGGAACTGAGCTCAGGTCCTCTGTACAAGCAATACATGGTCTTAATTAACAAGTCAGCCCTTAGCCCCTTCCATTGCATTTCAGAAAGTAACTAAAAATGTGTATTTCATTTTCTTCTAGGTCTCTTTCTTCTCTATGTGTTTTATGCTTATTGATTTATTTAGAGATACTTCACTGTTTTGTTCTATTGCCCTGATTCCACCTGCTACACTGGGAGGCTGCACATTATTACAGTTTGAGGTAAGAAATGTGTAACATTTCTCTAAATGTCTCAGAGTAGGGGAGCCATTAAAAAAGACCTAGAAAAATGGATACTCAAAAGACTAAATATTTAAAGTATTTTTATTTTTTTATTTTTCACTTTTTAAATTCTTTTTTTAAAAATTACTTTACTTCCCTGTGATGATTTAAAAGTTTGGATCCCATAGACTCATGTGTTTGAATACTTTGCCATAGGGAGTGGCACTACTAAGACATGTGGCCTTGTTGGAAAAAGTACATCACAGGCTGAAGAGCGCTGACTGGCCCTCTCTTCTTCGCCTGCTTGCCTTGTGGGACTGAGCAACTGCTAGATTCTTGGACTTCCATTCACAGCTTCTGCTGACCACTGTTGGGAGTTGGACTACAGACTCCTGCCTGTGAGACAATACAGATCCCTACTGTAGGAACTGAGCTGAAAACCCCAAAACAACAACACCTGGCCACGCCACAAACACAGCTGCAAAGACAGTGTGCAAGAGGGCTGGGTGGAGACAAGAGGACTCTGGTATGTCATTTACCAGTCTACTCTCAGGTTCAGTAAACAGCAAACTCCAGTCATCCTCCTGTAAATGAAACGAGGATTAAGATTTCAACATATGGACCAACCCAGTGACTTGGGTTCCTTCCGGTCTGTCTGGGCTGGTGTCCAGAACAGACCTTGGGCACAAGCTCTGTAGCCAGTCCCACAACACCCAGAGGAAGCTCCACTCCCAGGCGCTCTGACACACCCAGGATCAGAGGTGAGGAGGAACCAACATCTGTCCCAACACTGGGAGTAACTGGGACCAGCTGGACCAGGCACACAGGAACTCCACCAGCCCAGACAGACCGGAAGGAA
>JADRCD010220223.1:0-50487 GCA_019843815.1 Montemys delectorum
GTGTGTGTGTGTGTGTGTGTGTGTGTGTGTGTACTACATACACTTTTGAAGGTCAGAGGACCGCTTTCAGGAGTCAGAGGCCAGTATTGGATTCCTGTAGGCTGCCTGATGTGGGAGTTGAGAACTGAACTGTGTCCTCTGGAAGAGCTGGAAGCACTCTTAACCACTTCGAGTATATGGAGAGCTTATGACATGTTCTTGGATTCTCCTACCTTGGCTCTTTTCAATCAGATAAGTAGGGAGGAGCATGAAGCAGGACTGTGAGTCTTGGTATCATAACTATAAAAACACTGGATTGAAAGAAAAAGAGGCTTATAATCTATCATAAGCTAGAACTTCTAAAGTAATGATTTATTAGTTTTCTGTGTACTCAAAGAATTTATTGACACACGGGAAATAGCACATTGCTGGGTGTTCATCTACTCTAAGATTGTGTTTGATATACTTATAAACTGGAAGAATTCAGAAGTACCAGAAAGTTAAAACTACAATGTGTAAAAATGACTGCTTTATTGAGAACAGTGGAGATCAGCTTGTTAAGATGAGTTGTTTTTGTAAAATTATAATTGGGTTTTAGTGAATCATGGGGCCATGGCACAGGAGCTAACAGAAATCTCTTATGGAAGTGTTGAAGTCAGAGTGTACTGAGAGTTCTGAACTGTTTTAGGAATCAGGCATTTTTTGAATGCAAAGCACGGTCCAGTCGCCATATCCAGGGTGCTATAGGAGAGATAGAAAGAGATCAGATGTCTATCCTAGAGGCCCGGGGTAGAGATGCCTTCAAAATTTAATATTTGTCAAAAAAAAAAAAACTAGTCTGTCTTCCCCATTTAAAAATATATTAATCAGGTCAGTGTTCTTATATTTGGCTTCTGATTGTCTGATAACTGTCACATGTACAATGAACTATAGGCAGAGGTCTAACAAGAACTACATCTACATTGAACTGCATGTAGAATTAGTGTGCTAGCCACTGTTTGATTGGCTTCTTACAGAGCTATTAGCATATAATTGAATTTGCAAGTTACAGAATATTCCATCAACCTAGGAGCTCTATTTTGTGGGAGGAATTATGATAAATTAAGAGTATCCTGTGTGCAGGCTGCAGTTTTTCGATCTTTATCTTTTAGATGGTATTTTTATATATGTTTGTGGGTCACATCAAGTTTTAGTTCCTGTTTTTAAAGTAATATTAGTCATTTACTTTTAAATTTCCTTTTAAGGACTATAATTCTCTTCTTGACAAGTGCATAAAATTCCAGTGATGAATTTTGTATTTTGTACTTACTTGCAATTGAATTTTATTTCTGTAAGAAAATTAGTATGAGCTTGGATGAGTTCTTTTATAGAAGTCTCTACACTGATTCCATGGTAGCTGCACAGTTTTCCTTCCCCCAGCACTGAGTGTTTTCTTTTCTCTTATTCTTCTCAGAATTTGTTCTCTTCATTATAGCCATTATAACCCCCAGCCCATTTTTATTGAAAATTAGTTTAGATGTCTCAATAAAATATCCCCTTTCTGTTGATTTGTATGTTTTTGCAAAAGGGATATACTGGTAGCTAACATTTACCTTGGAGCTCTGGTGGAATCCTGGTGGTAAATGTTTGGCAAGGGTCCTCCATATAGCCATTATTAGAGAAGTGCATTGTGAGAACATTCTAGGAATACCACCCATCAGCTAGTCCATTAATACTATCTGAAAACTTAATATTGGACCCACAACCTGGCGCACATTTTAAGGACTGTGGAGATATCACCATAGTTACTTAGCATATATTTCTATTATACCCATTTTAAAAAGATTTATTTTCTTTGTAATTATGTGTGTGTGAATGCATGTGAGCAGGAGTAATTGAGGAACCAGAGGCATTGGATTCCCTGACACTGGAGTTACAGGTGGTGTGAGCTACCTGACACAGCAGCTGGGAACCAAACTCAGACCTCACTGAAGGCACTGTGTTCTCTAGACTACTAAATAATCTTTCCCAGCCTTTATAATACTTTATTTTTGAATTTGGGTATCAAGTTATATCCATTAAGACTAACTTCAACAAGCTATTTGTGACAAAGGCTGATTTCTTTTTGAATTGTAAAAAATATATGTGGGTATATTTCTTGCTTGTATGTCTGTGATCCATGTGTGTACAGTTCCTTTGGAGTCCACAGAGGCCATCAAATTCTCTGGGACTGGAATTATAGACCGTTGTGAGCCTCCCTCCATGTGAGTGAGTGCTGGAAACCCAAATCCTCTAAAAGAGCAGCTGGTGCTGTTACCTGCTGGGCCATCTCTCCAGTCCCCACTGTTATTCAAGCTGCATTAACTGCTAACTACTATTTTTTTTCTGAAAATAGTATTTATTGAGAATGAGAATTTGATATATTAGTAAGTACAACGTCTCTTCTTTTATAGACTTCATATTCTAATATAGGGAAACGTAAAATATTCAATGATAACTGTGAGACATGAATAACATATTTAGATAATCCAGGTGCTAGCAAGCCAGAGAAGATAGTTCCTGAGGTGTCTTGTAATGTTAAATGAAATGGTTATGGGAAACATCTTTGTTCAAGTGATGTAAGAAGCTAGTTTTGATCAATATTTAAAAATTATTTTTTATTAGATGTTTTCTTTATTTATAATACCTCCTTTCCCAGGTTCCCCTCCAAAAAATAAAAATAAAAAAAACAAAAACTAAAACAATCCCCTGCTCCCTCCCCTCTCCCCCTGCTCACCATCCCACCCTCTCCTGCTTACTGGCCTTGGTATTCCCCTACACTGGGGCATAGAACCTTCCCGGGGCCAAGATCTTCCCCTCTCATTGATGACTGACTTGGCAATCCTCTGCTATACACATATCCCTCAACAGAGGAATGGATACAGAAACTGTGGTACATCTACACAATGGAGTACTACTCAGCTATTAAAAATAATGAAGTTATGAAATTCTTGGGGAAATGGATGGACCTGGAGAATATCATCCTGAGTGAGGTAACCCAATCACAAAAGAACACACATGGTGTGCATTCTCTGATAAGTGGATATTAGCCTAGAAGATTGGAATATGCAAAGTACAAACCACAAACCACAAGAAACTCAAGAAGAAGGAAGACCAAAGTGTGGATAATTCGTTCCTTCTTAAAAAGGGGAACAAAATACCCATGGAAGGAGTTGTAGAGACTAACTATGGAGCAGAGACTAAAGGAAGGACAATTCAGAGACTGCTCCACCTGGGAATCCTTCCCATATTCAATCATCAAATCTAGACACTATTGTGGATGCCAACAAGTGCTGGATGACAGGAGCCTGATATAGCTGTCTCCTGAGAGGCTCTGACAGTACTCGACTAATACTATTTTCTAATTCATCTATTTTTGTATTTATCAACTTGTAGGCACTGGGGTTTTAGCTTTTAGTTATTTTTCTAGTAAAGAGCATAGAGCTGTGTGTTGGTTAGTCTTATGTTAATTTGATATAAGTTAGAGTCATTTGAGAAGAAGGAACATTAGCAGAAAAAAAGAAAAAAAAATGCCCTCAACAGGTTGTCCTGTTGACAAGCCTGCAGCGCATCTTCGTGATTGTGGTTAATGGGTTCAAGCCTAGCCTATTGTGGACAGTGTCATCTCTGGGCTGGTCATCCTGGGTGCCATTAAAATCAGGAAACCTTGTTCCTCCATGTCCTCTGCTCCAGTTCCTTGAGCTCTTGCCCTGACCTCTCTCAGCGATGGATGGTTACTTGGAAGAATAATATGAAATGAACTCCTTCCTTCCTAAGTCACTTTTGGTCATGGTGTCTTATCACAGCAATAGAAATCCTAAGACAAGCTGTGTTAAGTTTTTGGTCTTGTGTGACAGTTTTTAGCCCCTATATGTGTTTGTGTCATCATCTCCACATTCATGATATAGAAATGTTCCATCACCATAGGCAACTGTGGTTCCTTTCATGGCCTCACATCTCCTTTTCCTCTACATCCATCAACTTTGTCCAGTCACCTGGCAATTAAGTCTGTTGTTTTAAGTTCAGTGATTTTGTCTGAATAGGACCACATACAGTATGTGATTTGAGACTTCCTATATTAACCTAGAATTCTCCTCCCAGTTGTCTAGCATATATATTTTTTTAAATTGCTGAGGATGTATGGTAGGGATGTACCAGTATAATGAGTTACCTCTTAGTGATCACTGGCTTCTTTCTAGTTGGGATTTTTAGAAATATAGCTGCTGTAAATGTTGTACACTCTTTTTGTATGGATATATCTTCATTGCCCTGAGTACGTACCCAGAAATGTAGTTTCTGGGTTGTATAGTAGCTGCATGGTTAATTATTAACGGATCTGTCACATTTCTCTAGAGTGGCCATTCTCAGTGATAAGTGAATGCTTAATTTATCTGTATCTTCCCATCATTTGTTATTGTCATTTTAAACATTCTGAAAGGTGTATAATGAAAACATGAATTTGATTAGAATTTCCTATTAACCAATGGCAACATTGCTTTTGTGTACTGATTTGTCAGCGTTGTGTTCTCTAGGGAAATGTATGTTCATGTTTCTGTCCTTTAGATTATTTGCTTTTTCACTACAGAATTCTGAAAGTTAATTTGTTAGGTATATAGTTTTGAGATGTCTTGTATTTCCATCCTTCTAAACAAGAGGGTCTTCTACAAGGAAAGGTTTTTTTGTAAGATCCAGTTTACTACATTGTCTTATGTAATATGTATTGGATATCAACCTTGAGGGTATTTTATAATAAATTTAGTTTTGAAATTTTAATATAATTACATCGTTTTTCTTATTTCTCCCTTTTCCTTCTCACCCATCCCATGTACCCCTCCTTTGAAATTCATAGCCTCTTTCCTTTAATCCTTTAATTGTTGTTAAACATACACACACACACACCCCTACCCTGAAGATATAAATACAACCAACTCAGTCTGTATGCCACTTGTAGTATATGGTTTCAGGGATGATCACTTGGCATTTGCACTGCCCTGGGACTCACTCTCCTGTTCTCAGCATTCCTCAGTTGCCTGTAGTTCACTGTCTAGGGTTGAGGCCTCCTGAGCTTACTTGATTAGCCCTTAGTTACCAAAGCCGCCTCTGCCCTTCCTATCTAGGCAGTCATTGTTGACAGACTTTGTTGTTGCCTCCTTTCATTTTCTCTTTGCACTTGAGAGCTTATATACTTGTATTTCTTTTATTTTTTATTATATAGTTTCTATGTGTATTCTTTTCATTGTTACATAGTTTGCTAGTTGTATGTTGGACTTGAAGTATAAAGTAATCATCATATAACTGGTGTAAAACCAAATACTTAAGACAGTGGGCCTGTAAAGGGGAAGTGCTTCTTTTGGTTTGCAGATGTGAAGGTTTCTGCCTGTGGTCTGTTGGCCCCACTGCCTTTGAGGTGAGGCATTGCCTATATTGTAGTGAAGCAGTGATTTTGGATGGGAGTTCATGGTGGAGCAAGATGCTTGTGATAATGACTAGAGGGTGAAGGGAAAGGTCAAGGAGAAGGTTCAAGGTTCTAGAAGAGTCTCCAAAGAACTCAGACAGGTAACTGGGAGACTTCCTCCTAGTACCTTTCTTAATATTTCTGTTACCTCCGGGTATCACCATATATGAAGAATTTTTTAAATATGTGGGCTTCAAGTAGAATCTAGCCAAACCACAGAATTCTCTCTACCTGTCTGATTGAAGTGCTCAAGGACTTATCTACCTTCTCCCATTGCTGAGATCCACAGCTGGTAGGAGGATATGTGGTTCTAGTTCTTGATGGTGTTTGAAAAACCAAAAACTGCACAAATTAAATTTAGTTATTTGAGGCAAAAAAGTGATGCATTAATTAAGTAGGCCTGTTATCAGTAAGGTTCAGAGGACAAAAAAGGTTCAGAAACCAAGAGCAGACAATATTTACATATGGCAGAGAAATAACCAAGTTAGTGTCGAATTTGGTTTCAGTTTATTTCTATAATAAGTTAAGTTACAGTGTGCCAAACTTAATTTAACCGTGGGGAATTTGAAATCCCATGTTGTGAAGAAATTTTAAGCAGTGCTGGGCAAAGTACCTATAGGAAGGTACCATGGCACAGAATTTCCCGGAAGGTACCAACTTATTGGGAAGGAGTAAATAGTCTGTTCAAGTGGAGAAGTCTACTTGTGTTATTTCTCTAAGAAGACTGGGTGCTGTGGTATTTTCTTTTTTTAATCTTAGTATTATTCTATTTTCAATTTTTTCTTGATTTAAGTTTTATTATATTATGATGAGAAAAGGTACATAATTTCTATTTATCTGAATTTGTTAACATTTGAAAACATAGTTTAAGTAAACAGAATTATATCATATTCTTCTTTCCCTTTTGTACCCCAACTCCTCCCAGAGACCGCCCCCCCCCCTCCGTCAATACCTGCCATACCTTTAAGGTGTCTTTTTGTCCTATTCTTTAAAATTTATAAAATATTGTAACAGTAAAAATGGGTATTATAAAAGTTGTTTGTTATAAAATAGCAATTAATTGAACTTATGTAGATGCTTGTGTACAGCAATACTGAAAATAGATACATTTTTCTCAATATAAATTTTAAATAACATTAGACATATTAACTGTATATTTTAAAATAATATATCACAATTAATTTTTTAAATTAACGTAAGTAGGTAAAGACTTTTGTTTGTTTGTTTTGTTTTTAGTGGAGCTTAAAATCTTGGCTCTTACTGTGATATAAACCCAAAATAAAAACAATTTTTAGACATCGGAATTCATTGTAATAAGACTGTACTTCAATGACCCTCACATCACCAAAGGGCTTTACCTCCATAGTAGCTAAGCTAAGAGTTGACAGTTCTGCTGCACCAAGGAATGAATTTCGGCATCATTTTTGGATACAGACTTCCTGCTATGGTCAAAGCTGTTTGACTTGAGTGGTTGTCTTCATTCTCAGCCCACAGAGAACAGGTTACATTCATTTAAGAAATCGTGTGTGTATTAAGATGTTCTATCCATAATGTCATTCACCAGCTGTTTCAATGAACAATGGTACTGCCTGGAGGGTGGCATAGACATTAGATGAGGGTAAGAATCTGGTTCATTGGCTGTGATAATTTGGAAAAGCATTCATCTCAGAGAAAGAGTAACTTATAAAGTCTTCTTCAAAATTGATACAATAATTATAAATATCAAGCAAAGCATTCAGTCTCACTCTCTGTTGTTCTCTTACAAGCCACCTCCCAAATTAATTGTCTACATTTCTTTTAGCTGTATAAATAATTTTGAAATATGTAACCTGTTCTGAAAAACATAGTATAGTGTAAAAACATAAAATAAGCAATCCTACTAATAGAGAGGCTGAGGTATAAGAAGCATGATTTTAAGACCATTATGTGGTTCACAGCAAGATACTGTCAGGTACAAACAAGCTGAAAGTGTATATGAATTGTACAATATTGGACCTATTTCTCCAATTACCAAATGAGAGAGACCACTGGATGGCAGTCAACATATTTCTAATTCCTCATATTTTTGGATTTCAATTGATTAGGATATGTTGGTAATATTAATTTTCATATTAAGATATTAAGAAAAAGTAATTGTTATGTCCTGTTGTTTTTGTTGTAAGAGGTGGAATTAGGTTTGTGTGGATTTGTTGAAAGATTGCTTTCTTGTTACTTCTAGACTGTAGTTTTGCTCCTTATCATGGTGTTTTCCATCTATTATCCTTTGTATGGCTGGATTTGTGGAAAGATATTGTGTAAATTTTGTTTTGTCATGGAATATCTTGTTTTCTCCATCTATGGTAATTGAGAGTTTTGCTGGGTATAGTAGCCTGGTCTGGCATTTGTGTTCTTGTAGCATCTGTATGACATCTGCCCAGGATCTTCTAGCTTTCATAGTCTCTGGTGAGAAGTCTGGTGTAATTCTGATTGGCCTGTCTTTATATGTTACTTGACCTTTTTCCCTTACTGCTTTTAAAATTTTTTCTTTGTTCAGTGCATTTGGTGTTTTTATTATTATGTGATGGGAGGAATTTCTTTTCTGGTCCAGTCTATTTGTAGTTCTGTAGGCTTCTTGTATGTTCATAGGCATCTCTTTCTTTAGGTTAGGAAAGTTTTCTTCTAAAATTTTGTTGAAGATATTTGCTGCTCCCCCCTTTGTTTGTTTGTTTGTTTGTTTGTTTGTTTTTCAAGACAGGGTTTCTCTGTATAGTCCTGGCTGTCCTGGAACTCACTTTGTAGACCAGGCTGGCCTCGAACTCAGAAGTCCACCTGCCTCTGCCTCCCAAGTGCTGGAATTAAAGGCATGCACCACCACCACCTACCCTTATTGGCCCCTTTAAGTTGGGAGTCTTCACTCTCTTCCATACCTATTATCCTTAGGTTTGGTCTTCTTATTGTATCCTGGATTTCCTGGATGTTTTGGGTTAGGAGCTATTTACCTTTCACATTTTCTTTGACTGTTATGTCAATATTTTCTGATATCTTCTGCCTGTGAGATTCTTTCTTCTATCTCTTGTATTCTGTTGGTGATGCTTGCATCAATGACTCCTGCTCTCTTTCCTAGGTTTTCTAACTCCAGGGTTGTCTCCCTTTGTGATTTCTTTATTGTTCCTAGTTCCAGTTTTAAATCCTGGATGGTTTTGTTCATTTCCTTCACCTGTTTGATTGTGTTTTCCTGTAGTTCTTTCAGGGAATTTTGTGTTTCCTCTTTAAGGGCTTCTAGCTGTTTACCCATGTTCTCCTGTATTTCTTTGAGGGAGTTACTTATGTCCTTCTTAAAGTCCTCTATCATCATCATGAGAAGTAATTTTAGATCTGAATCTTGCTTTTCCTATGTGATGGTGTGTCTAGGACTTGCTATGGTGAGAGGTGGGAGAATTGGCTTCTGATGATACCAGGTAGCCTTGGTTTCTGTTGCTTATGTTTTTATGCTTGCCTCCTGCCATCTGGTTGTCTCTAGTGTTACCTTCCCTGGCTATATCTCACTGGAGTCTGTCCTTCCTGTTATCCTGGTTGTGTCAGAACTCCTCAGAATCAAGCTGTCTCTGTGATCCTGTGATTTTGGAATCCTGTGATCCTGGGCCCATTATAGGTCCTGGAAGTAGTGCTTTCTCTGGGAATTATGGGACTTGCTCTGGAGTTTGTGCCCAAGGTCTGCTCAGGGCACTGGCCCAGACAGACTGGAAACCTTGCCATTGGTCTGGTGGAGTTCCTGTGTGCCTGGGTCCTGCTGATCCCTGTTACTCCTGGTGTTGGGACAGATGTCGTGTCCTCCTCACCTCTGATCCTATGATCCTGGACGTGTTAGAGCACCTGGGAGTGGAGCTTCCTCTGGCTGTTGTGAGACTGGCTGTAGAGTTTGCACCCAAGATTTGCTCAGGGCACCAACCCAGACAGACTAGAAGGAACCCTTGCCACTGGCCTGGTGGAGTTCCTGTGTGCCTGGGTTCCTGCTGGTCCCTGTTACTCCCAGTGTTGGGACAGATGTTGTGTCCTCCTCAACTCTGAGCATGCTAGAGCGCCTGGGAGAGGAGCCTCCTCTTGCTATTGTGAGACTGGCTGCTGGGTGCTGTAGTATTAATGGAATATAGTTCATAGGTGCTCCATGGCCTGCAGTTTGCTCTAACGCTACTGAGGTATGTTGAGTAATTTGTGGCTACTGTGTTTTAACCTCTGGAGAGAGATAGGTAGGAGGTCCTGGTTGGTGCTGGAGGACTACATGTTACACTGAGACTCAGAGGGTAAGTACATCTTAAGGAGGAAGATGAGCTCTTTGCTTCTGCACTGTCCTTCTAGTACCTTCTGGCAATATGCCATGTTGGGAGCTTACTAGGGAAATCTGAATAAGTTCTGTTCTATTACCATGGAGTATGTGTGGAAGAGAGAACTTAACAAATCTAACAGCCAAAGCATTAAAAGTCAACAGAAGATCCCAGTCCTGAGAGGTCCAGGCAGCTGTGGAGTACACCACTTTGCAGAATGTAACATACAGGTACATACTACTAACAGAACATAGAATGTGGCATATGCAACTTAGCTCCTTCAATAAGTAACTTGCAAGTAAAACAATAAAAAGAAAAGAAGCAAAACCTAGATACTCTGAAGAGGTGTTTGTGAATATTCTGATTCTTACTTGAATTAAGCAATCATAAAAAGATTTTTTTCTTTTCTCTTCTTTTGCTAACAGAGGACATTTTTACACAGTAGGTACTAGATATGGAAGAGTCACTTAAGTTTCCAAAAGTTATAATGATAATGTGATATCTCTATATAGATGTAAATGTTGATAGACTTTAAAGAACTCTTTAAGATACATGTTGAAACATTTGTAGATTAAAGATTGTAATTTCTAGTATTTATCTCAATAATGTTTTGTTACTTTTATATATTTAAAAAAAACACATTGAGTAAGGCTCTTTTTTAGATCATAAAAATTATGAAGTAGCCACTATCTTAGCTGTGTACAGAAGTTATCAATCATGGACAATGACCTGTCTTTAAAATATTGTAATTGTGAATGATGTTGTTTAGTTTTGTTTATAAAGAGCTGTTAGGAATTTATGGTGGTGATAACGGGCATTTATTGAGACATATTCCATGGCTCCACTCATATGCACATATTTTGACTTGGTAGTTTATGATGTGAACACAAGTGTCTTGTGCTTTATGGAGTGGTTGATATTGTCTCATAGCAGAAAAGCAAATGTACTGTGAGGTTCAGCAGTCTTTTTGACATAGATATATGTTTTCTTCTCACAAGTCTGAATATGTATTCCTCTGACATGTTTACTATATCTGCAAACCACTATATTCTTATACATTGCAGAAATATGACTTCTCTAATATTTATCTTATGCCAATACGATGCAGTATTTATAACATACACTGAAGGCATGGATCCTAAGAAATATCCATATTCCACACCAAAATGGGAGACTGTCATTAGTGCCTTTTCTAATTCTTATATAGTGTTGAAACAAAAGTCTTTCTTGGATAATTTTCTGTTATTCCTAAGCTCTGTGTTCATTTACTCTTGCTCAAATTCATACTCTTGCTCATGTAACATTAAAAACATAGAAAGTTCAAATTATTGACAAAGGTAAATTGGATATTTAATAAATATTTATAAGGTGTGTTTGTCCTTTTTAAAAGGTTTTATGAAGCTCAGTCTTCTGCCTACAAGTATGGGTATGTGTGTGTGTGTGTGTGTGTGTGTGTATGTGTGTGTGTGTGTATGTGCACGCGTGTGTTGTGATGCTAAGTATTTTAAGAAGTATAGGTGAGTTTAACAGTGCATGCAAGGTAACAGTTGGTTAGTTGGTTAGTGAAGTTCATGGCTGTTGGTAAAAGGGATTTGACACCTAAATCACAGATGGGTCAGTTTGCTGCAGTAGCGGTAGCCAGAGGATAAACATCTGGACCTGTTTTTTTAGATGTTATCTCCTGAGGAATGAAGTGAAGAGGGTCACATGACAACTTTGGGAAGCGTGAAAGAAACCCAGAGCTTATGAGCCTCAATTTTTATAGTGAAAGGAACCAAGTCGGAACATATCATTTTAAGGGGCTTTTACTCAGATATGACACTTGTAACTTACAACATTCCTTAGAAAGATGATCTTCAACCACAGCAGCAAACACCTCACGGGAGAGAAAGACCAGAGAGACTCTTGAGTAACTAAATCCCAGCAACACCAACATTTGCTACTGTACTGCTGTGGCTCCTGACGAATTCTCACACAAATACCCCACCCTTGTCAATCACACTGATTAATCAGATTACAAGAGATTCTATTCTAATCTATTTAATTTGTCTCAGAAAATATTTGAAGCACTAATCAGAAAAATTCCAAGCAGCAAGTAAAGGCCAGCTTGTGATGGTGATGATGGTGATAGCGGAAAACGTATAAGAATGGTGTAGTGAGACTGAGGCTGGCCAGATCTCTGGGATGGAGTGTAGTGAGTGGGCTTTGTCTACAGAGAGATGTCATGTCTATTTTCAGTTCTGTGTTCTTTCAGAGATTAAATGGCTGCAGCAGCCTTGTGGACATGAGGTTGTGAAGGAGTTAAACAATTAGTAACAGCCGGTGGTTTCGCTTTCAGCATTGGAGTGGTAAAAATACTTTTTATTGCTTTTTTTTGAATTTGTTTACTTTTACGTTGATCCCTGTAGATGTTTGAACAAGAATGTCCCTTATAAGCTCTGGTATTTGAATACTAGAGCACCTACATGGTGGCATTGTTTGAAGGCTTAAGAGGGACATATGTCAATGGGGTCAAGATTTCAAAGCAAAATCCTACTTCCAATTCATACTGTCTGCCTTAATGTTTGTGGTTCCAAGATGTGAGCACTCATCTCCTGACTCCTGCTACCATTCCTGCTCTGTGCTGCTGTGCCTTCTTGTGAACTGTAAGCCAAAATAAACTCTTCATTCTTTCAGCCTTCGTCATGGAGTTTTATCATAATAAAAACTAATCCAATCACTCTCTGTATAGTCCTTGCTTTTCTTCCCATCATTCATTTGCAATTATAATGCCCTTACTCTCTCATAACACTCATCAGCGTGACTTTCCCTCAATCCCTGGATATCATCTTGAGACGGTCTACAGTCCCCTAGTATTTTTTTTTTTACATATTTACGTATGTTTTATATCTATAGGCCCTGGTTGGCCTTTTACATTTAGCAATGAAAGGCTTCTTTGATTAATTCAGACTTATATGGCTTTCCATTATTGTCATGTGAGTTTTTATATCTATAGAAAAATTTCCTAAAATCCATCTTCAAAAGCTCTTGTCACATGGTTAGTGTTAATACATTTTATAGGACATATGAATTTTTATTACTTACAGTGGAGTATTTGAGAAGCTTCCATATTAAGAGCCAGAATGTGTTTCAGGTACCTAGCATTTCTCCATAATCTTTTAAAATAACTTGAAAAATTGAACAAATCAATGTTACAGTTACTTTTATTAAGATATATTCTAAGTTATTCAAAACAGTTGGTCGTAATTATATATTGAAGAATGGGAGTTATTTCATGGGAGTAATATCAATTTTGCTAACAAAACAAAGCAAACCCAAGGATTCACTTTCATAAATGTGCTAACTTTGCCATGAAGTCAGTTATGTGTATGTGTGTGTATGTGTATGTGTGTGTGTGTGTGTGTGTGTATACAATGCTAGAAAAGCAGTCTAGCATTGAGTTTAGCCTCAGCCTAAAAATAATTTAAAATACTAATTAATAGTTAAATAATATTATAAAAATATTTTGCAATCGTGGAAAATTCTGATGTTTAAGTAATAAGATCTTTAAATGATTAAATATTTACTCAAATTGTTTATTATCTCTGAGATTTCTAAAAGAAGAAAAAGGTAACTTGCCTGCTATCTTAGTTCTTAGCGAGGACCCTTATAACAAGAGACAGACAAGAGAGGAATAAGCAAAAGTCTGCTGACTTTTATCTCTTTGTACATGGAAAAAAACTCAAGGAAAATAAAGGGGTTAGCCATTAAGTTTATATTTTATCTTCCACCAAGTACAATAGGCTTTAGCGATAACTTTTATAATAGAAAAAGGCCTTCATTCTCTAAGGATGCAAACTCTGGGAAGGCAGCAGGGAAACTGATGCTAGTATGAACAATTTAGTGAAGGCTGTTAGCTACATTTCTCAGGTGCCAGCTTCAGGATGATAGAAACCTATGGTCATCTTGGATGTTTAGTGTGTTGTCCTTTCTCATTCAGAGTGTAGGAGGACATCCTTTCATATTTAGAAATTAGTGTCTTATTTTAGGAAACTATAGGGAGTGCAGAGGGTGTTTAAGGAATATCTGTCTTCTAATGGCCAGCTCAAACAGCACTTATCCCATAATGCAGGATTTTGGAGTGGATAACGTCCTATGTCTTTTCTGCATCTTTAAAGGTTCATGGTCTAAGGACAGCATGTTGTACTGCTGGCACATCAGTATGTGCTGATGGTTATAAGAATCTTAATTTTTAAATTTTCATATATTTTATTGATTATAAACCATAATGTATTTTGATCATACTGTCTTCATGTTCTCCCCCCCCTCAAAAAAATGAAGAAGTGTAAAGTGACAAAAAAAAACCCAAAAAACAAAATAAACGTGCGTGCGATTTGCACGCATACACACAGACACATACACACAAACACAGATACACACACACACACACACACACACACACTGAGCATGAGCCTGCCTTGGAATGCAATTGAAATATTGAGTGTCACTCTATGGGAGAAAACTGATTTTCTCTCTCCTAGCAGCGATCAATTGTAAATAGCTTCTTGGGGAGCAGTGGGATTTTGTGTCCTCTTCTTTTTTTCCTGCTGGGATTGTGTTTAGATTGAACTAGTGCAGATCTTATACAAGATGTTACCCTCTCTGTGACTTTGTATGTGCATCGGCTCTGCTGTGTCTGGAAGATATTTTTTCTTGGAGTCATCTTGCTCTTAAGGTCTTTCTGCTTTCACTTCCTCATAGACTGTTGAGCCTTGATGGGAGGGGTTTGGTGAAGTTATCCAACTTTGAACTGAGTCCTCAAAAGTCTTCCACTTTCTACACATTGGCCTGTTGTGGATCTCTGCTAATTCCATCCACTGCAGGAATCTTCTTTGATGTGGGCAGAGTGAGCCTCAGATCTATGGGTATAGCAGTATGTCATTAGGAGTTATTTTATTGCTATTTTTCTTTAGCAGAATAATGATATTAGGTTTTCTCCTTAATCCATGAGCTATCTAGTCTCAATCTCTTGACTGCTTTTGCACTGTCAGCTATGCTTTCAATCTCATGAAAGTGGGCCCTAAATTCAGTTCAATCAAAAAGTGTTTGGTTATTCTCAAAAGATTGGTGCAACTATTGCACCAGTACATCTCACAGTCAGGTTGCTAACATAGGTCAAATGTTCATAGCTGGAAGACATTGGTGATTACATTTCTCCTGCAGAAGCATGAACAGTCGTGCCTTCTAGCACTGCAAATGTTTGTCTTCAGGGATAAAGCTTCTAGCTGGCCAGTAGGTTGATTTTTTCCCATGTCTGATGACACAAATAAGTGATGTCTTCAGCAAGAGAGTCTTACTCTCAAGTTGTGGGGGGTAGCTCATATCTTACTATGTTGTAATGGTTGAGCTTGTTAATGGGACCTCTTTGACCAATGACTCAACATGAGAACATGATGTATCCCATTCTTGGTACTAAGGGTTTTTGTTGTTTGTTTGTTTTGTTTTTGGTAGCCTCAGATGTCTAGTTGGAGCATTTGTCTTCTGAATTATTTGGTCACTCCATTTAAAGTCCTTTCATATATGTATATTATTTTAGGAATCTTTTAGAGTTTTCAATATGGTTTTCAAAAGGCCTATAATATTAGTTTTCCCACCCCATTTCCCCTTTAGCCATCTCTCTCATTGCCCTGTTTATTCCTCCTATTCTAATTTTACCTTTATCTCTTCATAACACTATATCCTGTTTCTCCTTTTGTAGAGAATCCTCTAGACTTTTTTCTAGCTACAACTCTGTGATTATTCAAAATAAAATGCACAGATCTAAAATTTAAAAGCAAACATGCACATATAAGAGAAACATATAACGTTTGTCTTTCTGAGTCTGGATTACCTCATATAGGATGGTTATTTCTAGCATCATGCATTTACCTGAAGTTTTCATTTTTCTTAACAGATGAATAATATTCCATTGCAAAAATACACCCCATTTTCATTATCAATTCATCACTTGATGAACATCCAGGCTCTTTCCAATTTCTGATTGTTATTAATAGAGCAGCAATGAATATGGATGAACAAGTGTCTCTGTACTGGGAAATAGAGTCCTTTGATTATGTGTCCAGGAATGGTATAGCTAGGTCTCTTGATGGGTCTATTTTCACCGTTTTTAGGGAACCATTACACGGATTTCCATAGTACCTATGCAAATTTACTCTCACCCTAGGAATAAATAAATGTTTCTCTTTCCTCATATGAGGTCCCATTTTATTAATTGTTGGTTTTAATGCCTGTGCTTTCACAGTCCTGTCTAGAAAGCTATTTCTTGAGTTCAAGTAAATTCACTATTTTCTCTCATCATATTCAGTGTGTGCACTTACATTGAGGTTCATGGTCTAAATGGAGTTGAGTTTTGTACAGGATAGTAGATTTGTCTATATTTTTGTTCATTTACATGTAGCTATCAATTTGACCAGCACCATTTGTTGAGTATGCTGTCTTTTCTCCAATGTATATTTTAATTATGTATGTGTATGTATCCATGTTATAGATGTGTGGAGTCTCCAGTTATGTTCCATCGACCAACATGTCTGTTTATTATGCCAGTACCATTTTTATTACAATAGCTTAGCAGTACAACTTGAAATCTAGGGTGATACTGCTAGGAATTCTTTCACTATTCAGAATTGTTTCTGCATTCTCTCTCTCTCTCTCTCTCTCTCTCTCTCTCTCTCTCTCTCTCTCTCTCTCCCTCCCTATTTCCCTCCCTCCCTCCTTCCTTCCCTGCCCCCCACCATGTGTGTATATAAAATCCTATCATCTGCAAATAAGAATACTTTGACTTTTTCCAGTCTCTTTTGTGTTCCCTTCATCTCCTTCAACTCCTCTATTGTTCTGGCTAATACTTTAAGTAATATATGGAGAGAGTGGACAATCAGTCTTGTTCCCAATTTTAGTGGAAATGCTTTAAGTTTCTCTGTGCTTAGAATGAATGATATTGGTTGTGGGTTTGTTGTAAATTACCTCTATTATGTTGAAATTTTTCCCTTACATCATAGTATTTTCAGTATTTGTAACATGAAAGGATGTTGGATTTTGTCTAAGGCCTTTTCAACATCCAATGAGATTTTTATGTGGTTTTTGGTTTTTCTGTTTATGTGATGGGTTATGTCTGCTGATTTGTGTTTGTTGAACCATTCCTGCATCTCTGGTATGAAGCCAACTTCATCAAGGTGGATACTATTTGTGATGTGTTCTTGGATTCAGTTTGAAAATATTTAATTATAAGGGATGATGGTCTAAAAATTTCATTTTGTGTTGGGTCCTTGTGTGGTTTTGACTTCAAGGGTACTTGGTCTCATTTTTATTGGGTGCCTGTTCACTTGGCTAGTTGTTCTTATCTTAACCTGATAGGTTATGGACCAGAAGGATAGATAATGATTGGTTTTAGTCTTGGAGTCAGTTTGGTACAGGGTCGTAACTAGTTCCATATCTCAAGTTCTTGTTGGAACTCTGGGTTTGACTCTAAGAAATCCCATATTGGTCCAGTGGGTGGGTTTCGTGATAGGCTCTCAGGCAGGGGAAGGGAGATTCTGGAGTTCTCTCAAGCAGGTTTTATGAGTCAACTCTATGATGGGTATCAGAAGCAGAATAGGGGTATTCTGGCCATAGCCATAGATGACAGTGAGTCCAAAGGGGATGATGGGCTTGGAGGAGGGGCTCAGTTGGATTATGTTTTTGGACCTATATATGTTAGCAGGCAGGTAGACCGGTATCCGAAGGTATAAAATGATAGTAGATAGTCCCGAATGGAGGGGGTGGGGTGGGTCCAGAAAATCTTTCATTTACCTTTTCCACATGTTTCTAAGTGAAATTTCACAGATGTCCTGAAATAGGACATCAGCCAGCCGCATTATGAAAGGGAAGCCTAGAGGCTTGCAGAAAGACTTTGATAGGAAACAGTCTGGCTTTGTACAGCAGCTTGCTAATGTTACCTTAGGCAAGTAACTTTTCTTTTTAAGCCTTAGTCTTCTCTGTGCCCAAATAGAAAAAAAATAATAGGATTCCCCAATGATTTGTCGGGGACAGATGGAAGAGTGCCTCTACATTACTTTGTTGTACAAGTTTTTGTTTTGATTCTTGTGTTTACTGATGACTGGCTGAGCCTCTCTACTGCTCCAAGCAGTAGGATACATCAGAGAATAGAACGGCTCCCATTGAGTTTCCTTCCTATGGGGTAACTTGTTACTGGATGCAGAGTAATATATAAGTAATTAATGTATAGCAAATAGTTTATGTAACAGTGCACTACAGTGTGATAAAGCAGTAGTTTTTTTTCTTAATTTGAGGCTACCAGTGAGGAAAAAGTTCTGATTCCATCCTCACTGGTCCCTGTCTTGAGGTTTCTCTTCATCAGAGCTCAGAGGAAGGAAGTGTCTGGATAAATGACAGCTTACTGTGTTAGTACTGAGTCAGATTATGGTTTTTATCCAATGCTAATGGATAAATCCTTGGGTTTTGTGCACTTCCGAACAGACATAATTTTCTTCTTTAGACTTCATTCATAGTCTTATACATAAAGAATTATAAATTTGTTTTAGGGATTTATAATTTCAGAAGCTCCTATGCAGACTCATAATGCTCAAGTACATGAGCTGATTAACTAGAAGTTAAGAATTGTTTTATTTTAATATAAATTAAAGCATACCTTGACCTTACTCTAAATAAGGCAAAACAGATTTAAAATGAAATATATTATTTGAGTCTTTCAGCTGAAATGAGGGTAAGAGGTGGCTGGTGATCATTACTTAAAGTGGATGAACTGGATTTTTCTGTGTGATTAATATCCTTCTCACTAAAATTTTTTTACCACTTTGTAAGTATATGAACAATTCAATGTATAGGGGATGTGGGTGGGTGTAGCCTTTAGCATACTGTACTTCCTCATTTGAATACTCTCATTCTTTAAGACACTAAAATGAGCTTCCTGACAGCGTTCTTCTGTGGAGGCCATGATTTCCCCTCTGTGGTCTCTTTAAAGTTGGCACATTGAGTCTGCTGTGTTTAGTCTTTGACCACACTGAATCCATGAATTTCATTGGATCCAAAATACCAATCTGTATATCACCAGCCTTGTTATGACATCAGTGGGGAATCATGGCTTTCAAATGATAAATATTGGTGATAAACATTCTTTGCTAATAGCTGATGTTTTAGCTGGACACTGTTATCCCACAAGCTTCAAATTATTTATATACCTTAGTACAACTCATAAATACTCATGATACTGGTGTAGCCTACTAGCATGTGTACCTTAAATACTGGCTTTAATTGCATCTATGGTGCCACTAATGTAAGTTGCCCCATTAGTTTAGACAATACAAGAAAGAATGGAACCTTAACTAAGCAGTTGGTACTGAGATGCCAAGCACATTCTGAATGCATCAGGATACATTCTGTAGATGGTAAAATGTGCAAAAACATTCATTTTCAAGTTAGTGAAGAGAGGCACATCATGTCTTCTAAGGAACAAAATGAAGGCTCACTTTGTATTTTTTTTTCCTTTTCTTTATATGTGGTTTGGCAGGTGTGCTACTGAGTATTAATAGTACAAGTTGTCATGTAGCAGGGCGATGTGCACTACACAATGAGCACATAGTGATTACATAAAGAATATACAAACAAAGCAGAGTTATGTTGAAAAATAGTGAACTATATTATTCATAAAAATTATAAGTGATTATTTCATTTTACTGAAAAAACCTAAAGTATCTCTGTGGTCCTGTGGTCCTTCTTTTGTGCTTGGATCAGTTCAGGTGTTTGTGGATGGAGGGATGCTGATAAGGCAGAGGTCAGATGGAAGGCTTCCAGGCACTGGCATCAATTGGTATTTTTTTTTTTTTTTATAATTAACCTTCCCTGAAAGTCTTAAGAATACTTTACTCTTCTCCCTAGAGATCCAGTGTGTGACTTTACAAGAATGTCATGAACAGAAATAGAATCAGTCTGTAGCTGACTTAGAACTGGACCATTTGATTCTCCGAGGGAGGGATTCCAAATTGAATCTGCCATAGCTTGCCATTCATCTTTCTTCCCTATTTACCTCGCTACCTATTTTAAGATTGTTCCCATTCCTACAAGGTGTAGTGTTATTTATAGCCAAGTTTGTAAGGGACAAAAATCTTAAAGCTTAATTGGAAAGGAGTTCAGAATACCCTCAGACTACATAGCTTTGTTTGTGTGTACATGTATCTTTTCAGTTTTGCAGGTTTTAGTAGCACAGTTAACAGCACAAGGAACAAGGGACATTTAAAATTCATGTTAGAAAATAATTCACCTTTTCCCAGGTCTTAGGCTGCTTTTTGAAGATAGTAGGAATTACCAGATTACACTTTATGTATGTCTAAAGGTTATAAAATGTTGACCAAGATGTAACTCATTAATGTAGATGAGGATCTAATGATACAAGGGTAGTAAGATGTTGTCTTCAGGTTTGGAAGCTAACTAGGACTGTGCTGGGGAGAAAACTACATTTGTTGTGGGTTTGCTTCCTCAGTGTTGCTAGAGCTCTTTGTGTATTCAGTTAACTCTCCATTATGATGTTCCACTTTATTGTAAACTCAGAGATGTTAATGATAATCCCCAAGTATCTCAAAGGCATATAACTAATGAGTTGAAACAGCAGAGATTTAAGTGATTGCAGACCCCATGTTCTTTTCTGTTTGTTTATTTTCAAGACAGAATTTGTGTATCCCAGGCTGTTCTTGAATTTTCTTTATAGACCAGGCTAGCCTTGAATGTAGAGATCTATTTACCTCAGAATTAAGTACTGGGATTCATGTAGTGTTTCACCACACTGGGCTAACCACATAGGCGGATTCAGTGAAGTGTCCTGAAGTTTATTGAAGACAGAAGAGAAACCAAGAAAAAAAAAGTGAAGAGAAGAGAAACCATGAAAAAAAGTGAGGGTACCTAGTGTGTCAATCGAATGGTAGGCAACTTCTAGAGTGGAGTTGGAGTAGTCTGGAAGCCTAATACCTGACATGGCATCAAAGAGAACATTCCATTTGGTATCCAGTTCAGCTCTTGCTCAGTATTATTGAGCAGCTACTGTGTACCAGGCAGTCTGCTGGGTGCTAGGGAATGAGAAATGAGCACATGTACTTGCATTTGAAAGCTAACTCTAATAAATAATGATGCTGGTGATTTTTGTTGTCATTTTCTGTTTCATTGCATTGCTCAGAAGATACTTTTTAACCTAGCCTTTATGCAAACTTTCATACTTTTGAATTATCTTCAGTTTCAAGTGTGTTTAAATGTACACACTCTGATCCAGTTATATCTGAATGTTCCTTTGGCTACTCGATCCTCAGGTAGTAGCATTGAGCGGAAAGCATTTGAGGAAATGTTTTGTTCTCCTGGGACTGGTGTCCCTATAGAACTTGTCTGCTAGACTAGATTTGCCCCTTTGGCCATTAATACAGTAGTAATTATCTCTCACTTCTCTTCCTTTCACCAGGGGAGAAGACAGTAACAGGGAATCTGAGAAACCAGATTCCAGATGCTGGCATCTTGCTCATTATTCTTCCAGCCGCAGGTTAACTCAGAAACCTATGGTGACTGTGACATTAACAAAATAGACTTTAGTTCTGGACTCCTTGCATTATGCATATGATTCTTTATATCATGAACTAAGTAATCAGAGTTCATCCATCATTCAGTCTCCTGAATTTTTGCCTGTAAAAATTCTTGTTTAGAGAAATTGGCCAAAAACCACTATGGTTTTATCTAGAAGTGCTTTAAGCTCATAATAATGTGCAGTGCAGTGCAAGGACTGTTGGAAATACTCTGAAACTAGAACTATTCATGTTTTCATTTAATTTTTTTCTCTCAAACTGAAAGTCTTAATTGGTTATAATTATATTCCGAATAGCTTCAGTTGATCATATATTTTAATTATAAATAGTGAGGTGACTTTTCAGTAAAATAACTTTTTTTTTTTTTTCCGAGACAGGGTTTCTCTGTGTAGCCCTGGCTGTCCTGGAACTCACTCTATAGACCAAGCTGGCCTTGAACTCAGAAATCCACCTGCCTCTGCCTCCCAAGTTCTGGGATTAAAGACGTGTGCCACCACTGCCTGGCCAAAATAACTTTTAAGAAATATTTTGAAATGAAAGACGCATTCCCTATTTAATAAGCACTTGTTTTCCATGATGTTGTGTGTGGAACCCTAGAAGCTTTGGAGGCTATCTACTTGCTAAACTGTCCTCACTAAAACTTCCAACACCAAATAGAGTGCCTTGAAAAAGCACCGTCCTCTGACCCAGGAGTAGTCCGGTTTGCCTTCCTTCTTTCTGCTGTTCATGATTGGAATTCTTTTTTTGTGTGAGTGTGTGCGTCCGTGCGTGCATGTGTGTGTGTGGTGTGTGGTGTGTGTGTGTGTGCGCGCGCGCGCGCGCGCGTGTGTGCGTGCGTGCGTGTGTGCGTGTGTGCGTGTGTCCGTGCGTGCATGTGTGTGTGTGTGTGTGCGTGTGTGTGTGTGGTGTGTGTGCGTGTTTGTGCGTGTGTGTGCATGCGTGTGTGTGCGTGCGTGCGTGTGTGTGTGCGTGCGTGCGTGCGTGTGTGTGTATGTGTGTGTGCGTGTATGTGTGTGTGCGTGTGTGTGTGCGTGTGTGCGTGTGTGTGGTGTGTGTGTGTGTGTGTGTGTGTGCATGTGTGTGTGTGGTGGGGGTGTGTGTGTGTGTGCGTGTGTGTGTGTAGTTAGAAATGGTTGGGATACAGGAGTGGCTATCTCTGTGTTTGTTTGCTCACTTCATTCTAAACTCATAGTTTTTGTCTTTAGGAAATATTCAGATTCAGCTGACAACATATCAAAACTGATGTGATGGACAATTTCATAGGACTTTATGATGAACCCTTAGAGTTATGGCATTTTGTCCACAGTTTGCTGGAGAGTAATTGATTTTCTTGATTGGCAGGAAACATGGTTTATTATGGTTCAGGTCATGGAGGCAAGGGACCGCTGATGGAGCTGTGAATTCTATCAGCACTTCAAGAGATGCCAGTATGCTTAGATGAAGAATTAAGCTTCATTCATTTCAGTTATTCAGTGAAAATGTTTACTGGGAACAAGAATATCACTAGTCATTGCAAAAGTGAAGAAGAAAACATTCTGTAGGTAGCCTTCTTTCATAGCAAGAAAGATTGAGTGCTTTGCCACCTTATGTCCTCTTCATCCTCCTTCCTACACAGTAGAATCTTACTAATCGTAACATATTACATACATGCATAGCCTATATGGTTTTTCGTGAAAACATATTCAGTTGTTTTGTCTGTAGTGGCATCGAGTTTATAGTAGCTATACATAGTCAGGGTCATTTCTGCTGCATCACGGAAGGTAAGGCTTTCAAATGGAAATTGATCTAAACCTTTTCAGATCTGTTTATACTTTACCAGAAAACTTGAGTGATAATAACCAGCTACATAGCCAAATTTATAGGACTGAATGCATATTACATGGGTTCCTTGATAAGTAGGTGTTAAACACATATTTAGCTTAAAAAGTCAATTTGTGTTCAATGCAAGCATGTCCTAGCTCTTCCTGAGTAGCTGCTCTTCTGTGGCTTATCTCTGGTTCTTAGATAGTCGTGAGATGTAGTGAGAAGAGCACCACTGAGCTGTGTGAAAGCAAGATATGTGCTTGCTGCTCTTTCCCGGTGTCCTCTCAGAAACACTTGATGGACTATTCATTTAATAGGGCTGCTCAGGGCTTCAGGATGCAGGCAGACAGAACTATTGCTTCTAAAAGGAAGTAGTTTCATTTTGTAAGGAATTATATTAGGGAAGCATCCGAAGGACAGAATGTGGACAAATTGGACAGAGTCATTGTTTATTAAAGAAAGTATCTGGAACTAATTTATTACATGTGGATGTAAAGTCTGTGTGGGAAGGACTACTCGTCAGATTTATTGAGTGCTTACTGTGTATATAGCCTTGTTGGAGGTAATGGATCCAGCAGCTTGTGTTCTGGAGTAGGGAAATATTACAAAAGAAAACAGTGAATGAATGTTTTGTTAATTAATTTATTAGGAAGAACAAGGCAGGTTCAGAATGCAGGCAAATATGTGATGGGGATGTTAGCATTTACATAGGCAGGACAAGCAGCTTCTTGGTGATTCCTGTACAGGACGGTAGGTGTCAGCATGAATGACAAAGCAGGAAAAACCAGTTATTTACTCTGCCCTGAGACGGAGATGTCTTGGGCAAAATAAAAAGGTATTGTTAACTATTGGGTTTTATAATACACGGCCACTGATGGCTTTGGCAATGATTGTTTCAGATGTTGGAAGATAAACCCCCTTTTAAAATTACGTTTGGTGAGGACATTGCATTCGGGTGAAGCTGGAGGTGATAGAGGATAGAGTGACTTTATTGTTTATTATCAATACTATGACACCTTAGAAATGGAAGGGTAACTATTTTTATTATGTAAGGAGAGCACACCTTCGCTTTACACTGGGGGAGGGTAGGAAAGACTCTCCCAGCAGTGTGTTTACACTACTCTTTGTTACTTTTCTTATATTTGACTTATCAATTCTTTATAGTCTATTAGTAATTCAATTATTTTAATAGATTTTGGTATAGAATATTTGTTCAGACGTTTTCATATTTATGCTTCATCTACATGTAATTTATTTTCTCAGACAGCAGGCCTTAAGAACAATTAAGCTACTTCCACCAGTTCCTTACAAAAGTGCAGCACTGAGAGACGGGAGAGAGAGGACACTATTATTGGGATAGTTGTAAAGAGACAGATTGGAGAAAAAAAACAAGGTAGGCACAGGTGAAGACAGAGTAAGTTAGAGAATGAGAAGGAGCCAGAAGATTACCACATATTGTCAAAGTTAGTGTGAGGCCAAGCAGAACAATTCAGTTAGAATCTGAAAGAAGCCAATCTGAATAAGTCAGCTTGGAGAGGAGCATTGAGCCAGGACAGCTGAGCTGGCCAGCCAGCCAGAAGCAAGGAAGAGCTACAAAGGGTGAGTTTATTCAGCAGAATGTCTGAGGTTGAAAACATTCTAGGCCTGGATAAGATTGTATGGAGGTTGGAAGCTTCTAGGACAAGGCCTAAGTTAGCAAACAGAGGCAGTAAGTCTGAGAGATGATAAGTACATCAGGCTAATAAAATATACATGTACTGCCCCTACCCATCCCTCCCTTTTCCTCCTCTGATGTGTTTCTGTCTTCATCTGCCTGTATAATTTGATTGCTTGGTGTAGGCCTCAACAGTTTGATGCTAACACCTAAGTGGTTGATTTACCTTGAAGCTTCCTTGTCACCTGTCACCAAGATTACAATTAAAGTCTGCATTCTCACATATCTTCCTTTTTAAATTGTATGTTGTATATATATTTTGTTCACTGAGGTCATCAGAGTCCCTGAAAATAGAATTAAGGACAGTTAATGAACTTCCATGTTGGTGCTGGGAAATGAACCCTGGCTTTCTGTAAAAGTGGCAAGTGTTCCTCATTGCTGAGCCTTCTCTCTAGCTCCAATGAGGACAATTCTTTCAGCACTGGTCCACAGTTGTTATCTTTGTTTTTGACTTTCAGACAGGTTTTAGTAGGTACCTCTGGCAAGCTTGGTTTTTACTATGTAGACCAGACTGCCTTTGAACTCACAGAGATCCTCCCTGTATCTGTATGCTTAGTACGAGAATTAAAGATATGTTCTACCACATTTGGTTTGTTTTAATTTAAAAATAATTTTAAATATGTATATAAAATACTGAGAAAAAATGAAGTTAAAAATAAAACAATGAAATAAGTGTTATAGATATTGTTATTGGACCAGCAGATTGCTCAGTGTGGAAGGGCACTTGTGGTCAAGCCCTGTAGCCCAAGTTCAGTCCTAGGGAACTACATGCCAGGAGCATTCTGACTCCCTCAGATTATCCCCTGACCTCTAACCAGACACCATACCCTACATTATAAGTAAATAAATAGCTACTCAACTAAACAAAAATAATTTTAAAAGAAATTGTTAAAATAAAATAATGTCATTATTTGCAGTAGTTGTAAGCCACCTTAGTAGATGCTGGGAGCTGAAATCAGGTTCTTTGCAAAGGCCGCAAGTGTTCTTAACCACTCAACATTTCAACTCATTCTTACACCATGCACTTTATAAGTACTCTAAGTTCAATTTCAATGACATGTTAAATGTTACTGTTAAAATTTGTAATATTATTGTTAATATCTTATATCATTCGGATACTTTCCTGTGTTTAAGTTTTTTTTTTTTTTTGAGATTATAGTATAATTCCATTGTCTTCTCCTTCCCTGTCCTCTCCCTGAATCCTCCCATATTCCACAACTTCCTTTCTTTCATATCCATGGCATCTGGTATCTTCATGTATTGTTGAATGCAATCTTAATATTACCAACATTTTCTCCACATATATCCTGTAACCTTATTCTTCTTTGTATCCCCAGGTACATGCATGTAGTTAGTAATAAGATTTGTTATACATGATGACATAGTCTTTTCATTACCTTATTTTTTTTTTCTGTTTCTAGTAGTGAGAATGCTTATGACATGGTTTTTCTTATCACCAAGGAATCATTTGGTTTCTGTGCTTGAAGTCAGCTGACAGATTCCTAACAGCCTCATTGCATTTTTATTGTATTATGCACAGTTCACCATAGGAAGTTCAGAGGTGATTCATTTTTGAGTCCCATCCCAGCTTCAGAAACTTGTTTCTTCTTGAACTTGGCTTGTTTTCTCTTACAAAACAATTCAGAAAATAACATTCACCATGACTTTGGAGAGTGTTGTTTGAAAGAGTTATAAGTATACTTGTAGTGTTTGTGAGAATGTAGTTTTATATTAGAAAGTTCAAAGTAGGGTTGTATGTAGTGAAAAATAATAACGTGAGTGAGTTGAATGAATGTGAAATATTTATTACCCCTTTACTCAAGTCACACCACCAGGTTCCAAAAATGGTAAGGTTTCTAAAACCAGCTGCTAGGGAACTCCATCACAGTAGTGATAGAATTTTTTTAAGATTGAGAATTCACATTTCATATTATGCAAAAAAGTTTATTTTTTTTAACTATAAACTACTTTCATGATACTTTTCTCAGAGAAATGATGTAAGAGAGTTCTCAACATTCTGAATGAAGTGAGTCCCATTGACTGATCTCTTTAGAATGGAAGGTATGTGAGAGTGACTACCATTGCAGCCTAGCTCTGTGTACATGGAGCTTAAGAAACAGACCCAGTTGATGGGTAGGGCTCAGTTCCTCTATATGTGTGTTTTTATCTTTTCCTTTTTCTTTAGGAAATTTGAAATACTGCCTTGTGGTTCTTAATCAGCCTTTGGATACACGTTTTCGTCATCTTTGGAAAAAAGGTAATCTTTATTAACATTTAATTGATTTGAGACTGAATAATGTGACTGGCGTGTGCCTTGGAACCTAACTGAAACAGAAAAGGTCCTAGTTTGCAGTGTATTCTGTGAGCTAGCCATAGTGTCTCATTTTATTGGATTTCTTTTTTTTTTTACAGTGAACAAGATTTCATTAGCTTCATGTCTGACATAAACCAGCTACTCAGAAAATGAAAACTCCTACAGAAAAATGAAAACTTGTTTCTAAAAAAATGAAAGTATGTGTGCTGTTATGTATTTATTGTAGATTTCTTGGCTTTCTGGTGTCTGACCACTGTAAGATTCAGGTAACTTTACAAATCTGAAACAAAAGGTAGACAAGAGTTCTGCTGATCCAGTGAAGAGCTGAATTTGTTTGTAGTCTTCATTTCTACCTTGTTTTTCTTGCAGACGAAGGCAGCATAGTAGAGGATAATGTTAATGTGAGGGGACTTGGGAATGTAGGTTAATATAAAGAGAGGACGATCCTGCATGAGAGCTTAGTATCTCAGCTAGCTTATAATGACTCTAGGCCGCTGCCCTGTCACCATAGATCCTTTATGCTCAGTAGCTTTTGTACAATCACTTCTGTGGTTGTAAAGCCCTCTAAGAACAAAGATCTAGGTTGGAAGCAGTAGTGTTGAACTAAGGTAGAACATGTAGATGTAAAATTTGTTGCATTGCATAAATCTTACAGTTAACTAACTATGCCATGCCCAAAGCTTCCATTATATACTTCCTAACTTAATTTTAGAGACATTTAGAGAAAAGACTAATTTGAAAACTTATTTTATGTCTGTTCTTTAAGTATTTAATTGATAATGTTTATGAAACTTAGTTTAAATACCCATGTGAAGGATGGTACAAATAACCTTTACCTTTCCTGTTTGGTTCTCTTGAATTTTTCTAGTTTTCAGGGGGTTTCCCTCTGTCATATCTGATCCATATAACTCTGGAGTGGGGTCCAGAGTCTAATTGCCTTTTTTATAAACACAAACATAAAGCCTTTTTCCCAAATTAGCATGTCCTTTAGCCAGTAACCAGTTTAACTTGACTTCTCTCCCAGAGGAATAGTAACATAGCCACAAAACTCAAAATCACACTCATTTTGATAATTAAAACAATTCAAAACAAATATAGTAATAAAAAAAAAAACTGTATGAGCTTATACTTAGGCTTTTTCTAATCTGTCGTATCAGGATATTTAGTCCAAATTTTCCGTGGAGCCCATGTTCGAAGAATATGAGTTATCCTGCCAGACCCCCACCCCCCTTTTGTTTTAACCTAGAGCATTTTATTTTCATACAATCACCCTATATGTTTTCTTGGAGGCTGCTTCCTTTCTCCCTCCAGCAGGGGTCCCAGCCCCACTGGGCCCAAACTCTTGTATTAGTTCCTATCTTTGGGGAGGATTCCCCGCATGGCTCAGGTAAAAATCTATATATTCTTCTATTTTTAAGAACAATTAAATCAAATTTAGAATTCTATCCTATGATTACCTGCTTGTAGGAAGCAGGCAGCTTTTACTTAGCTCTCTGCCTGGAGCCACTATCCTGTCCTTTTCCACAGCAGGGGAACTCAGAGCCTGTGAGCTTAGTCTAACTTGTATTTCTTTGTTTAAAGGTTCACATGCTTGAGTCACCACGTGACTCCTCTCACTGAGAAACCCTGTCCCTTTCAGACCTGCTTTACTGCCTCTGAATCCATCTGAGAATCCTAAATAGTGGATTCTCCCCTACCTCATTGGACGTCATCTGCTGTATGTAATTTTTTGGAGCACGCTTCCCCTTGCTTAGACTCCTTGCTCCAAGATCACACCGCTGCCACTGGCTCCACTTCCATCGCCACCACTCCGTGGCTGGCCTTGCCACCGCCCACAAGCAGTGCTCCCTTTAGCCCCGTGAAAGGAAAACACTGGAGACTTTATATTTTAAAACTGACCAGATAACTCAAAGTCTGGGAGAAGAATATCCTGCCCCATCCTCCATGGCCTCCATTGCTTGCGGAGGCCACGAACTATTGGTGCCCTACATGTCTGCAGTTGCTCTCTGCTGCTCAGGCTAGGCTACCTCCAATGCTCTCCCTCCTTCTCTTCCTGTCCATGCCAATGAGATCTTATTTTAGATCGCAGCAGTCCTACTTTTCTTCATTCTGAGACTCCTCAAAGATGTCCTGACCCCTGAGCTGCTTCTGTCCTGGTGCACCTTTTTTTCAGGCTTTGTTGTTGTCATCAGAGGAGCTCTGGGATCAGTCTGGGTATATCTCAGAAGAACTTCCCTTCCTCACAACCAATCCCCTCCCCCCCATTGGTACTCTCATCCACAGGAGTGGGGGCAGGTAGCAGCACATCTTTTTGGCTCAGATGCGCACAGCTAAGGCACTTTCTGAAGGTTCAGTCTTGGAGTTCTTTGTTTCAGAACTGCATGCTGCATGTGGTGGACTACCAAAGAGTGTTCCTCTTTGTTACTTACCCCTTTTTCTCACGCATACCTCCCTCATGCCACTTGTCTGCTTCTTTGTGTGTGTATCTTTGTGTGTGTAGTCCTATGTGTTTCTGACTCTCACTGCAATGGAATGGTTACGTAATACAAGTAACAGCATGGGAAATCATCATTGTTTTTAATTTGTCGACTACCTACCTATTCCAAATAGTATTTTACACTTAATTTAACTGCTACCAAATCATGATTCTGTATCATAGCTCTGCAATATTATATTAATACAGTAAAACTTAAACCATGTAAAGACGGGCAGTGGTGGCGTATACCTTTAATCCCAGCACTTGGGAGGCAGAGGCAGGTGGATTTCTGAGTTTGAGGCAAGCCTGTTCTACAGAGTGAGTTCCAGGACAGCCAGGGCTATACAGAGAAACCCTGTCTCAAAAAAACAAAAAACAAACAAACAAACAAAAAACAAAACTTAAACCATGTAAATCTATAGGCCAAGAGCTATTATCTTAATAAAAAATATGCTTAGCATTTTATGGTAAATTCCAAGCTTTTTTGGAGGGGGGGAAACAAAGATATTATTAGGAATGTTGACTTTTTTATTTTTATTTTTAATTATTTTCTTTATTTACATGTAAATTTCTCCTTCCCAGTTTCCCCTACAAAAAAACAAACAAACAAACAAAACCACCAAGAACAAACCCCTGTTGCCTCCCCCCTCCCCATGCCTGCCACCTCATCCTCTCCCACTTATTGGCCCTGGCATTTTCCTACACTGGGGCACAGAACCTTCACTGGGCCGAGGTCCTCTCCTTCTATTGATGATCGAATTTGCAATCCTCTACTATAAGAATGCTGCCAGAACAATCAGTCCCACCATGTATAGTCCTTGGTTGGTGGTTGAGTCCCTGGGAGCTCTGAGGGTACTAGTTAGTTCATATTGTTGTTCGTCCTAAGGGGCTGCAAGCCCTTCAGCTCCATAGGTCCTTTCTCTAACTCCTTCATTGGTGACCCTGTACTCAGTTCAATGGATGGCTGTGAGCCTCTACCTCTGTATTAGTCAGGTACTGTCAGAGCCTCTCAGGAGATAGCTATATTAGGCTGGTTTGTCCTTCCTTCAGTCTCTGCTCCATAGTTAATCTCTGCAACTCCTTCTGTGTGTGTTTGGTTCCCCTTTTTAAGAAGGAATGAAATGTCCACCTTTTGATCTTCCTTCTTCTTGAGTTTCTTGTGGTTTGTGGGTTGTTCTTCCTGTATTCCGAACTTCTGGGCTAATAACCACTTATCAGAGAATGCATACCATGTGTGTTCTTTTGTGATTGGGTTACCTCACTCAGGATGATACTCTCCAGATCCATTCATTTCCCTAAGAATTTCATAAATTCATTGTTTTTAATAGCTGAGTAGTACTGCATTGTGTAGATGTACCACAATTTCTGTAAGGAATATTGACTTTTTTATTTGTTTGTGTAGGGAGAAAAAGGAGGATGCTATGAAAGAACTGATTCTTCAGAGTTGTCTTCTGACCGTTACATGTGTGCTGTGTCATGTGTCCCCCACATATAATGAGCAAATAAGCAACTAATGGCCACTGAATAGCAATCAGTTTTCTCTAGGGACAAGTTTCCTGATAGATTATACAGTCCCAAGTGGTCAGCCTAAAGATATGTACGTACATGTAATAAGTACAGAACAATCAGTATATTAGTTGAATGTACTTACATATATATTAAATTCTCCAAATTTAAAGAAAACAAAAATATTTAAAAGGAAAATATATTAAAAACTGTATTATGTTTCAGAGGTTACTATCAAGAAAGTGTAAAGATAACCCACATATAAGAACAAATATTTGGTAACTTTGAATCGGAGTGAGACACTGTCTTATTTACTTTTATATTACTATAAAGACACAGTGATCCAGGCAGTTTGTAGAAGAAAGAGTTCACTGAGGACTTAATAGGTTCAGAAGTTGAGTTCATGACCATCTTGGCAGGGATCATGCAGCAGGTAGGCACACCTCTGGGACAATAGGAAGTAGTTAAGAGCTCACATGCTTTTTTTTTTTTTTTTTTTGCTTTTGCTTTACATGTAATTTTTTTTGTTTTCATACAAAATAAAGGCACACTTAATAACACCCTATCCATTTTGACTTACATTATAACAATAGCTTAATATCTAATGTTACATTCATATTCAGAATGAACCAAATGCAGCAAACCTAAAATCAAGGTGCTACAAAGCTGCTTGTACATCAGAAGACAGACAAGCGTCTGATAGAGTAATTTGATTGAACATATATTTACAGACATAGTTATCCTAAAGAAAGACAGGCAGATTTAGGAAAGCAGCTATATCTGCAGAGGAAGGAAACCACATGTTACAGACAGTCAATTATACCTAGAATATTTGACAAACACCACAGAAAACAAACTCTAATCATTTACTAGGGTATAAAACTTGGCATAAATCTTTTGACAAATGACTGCATAAGGAAGTTTGGGGGCCTCAGCAGATTTTTAATTCAAAAAATAAATACTTGAAAATATAAGCATAATCTAATACAATTACATAAAATTTAAAAGTAAGAAACTTGGAATTACATCTCCAGTTTAGTAATAATAATATCCCTGATTCACATTTTTTACTGAGGCTTTTAAAAGAAAGGGGTGCATTAAATTAAACAAATGAATAAATATTTCAGAATTATGACATGAGCTTCTCCCATATCACTTTATGAAAAGCTGGGGAACTGATTGTTGTTTTCACTTAAAAGACAACTCGTTCTCTCAATATTATGCCCTGGCCAGATACTAATCAGGTGCCTATCATATAATACCATGCGTATGTCAGCTGCTAAGACAGGAACTAAAAAGCAGGAGTTCCCTGCATGCAGTGTGTGTATTGTTAGCAGAAGCGTGAAGTGTGTCCCAGTCCATCTGAGGCACAGCCAGTTTTGCATATAGTCATTACCACGTTGCAACGTCTGCTGTCCTTTAGCCCACACTCTACTAGGCAACATCCCTGTGGGAGTCAGGCCCTTGAGTGTCTGTCAGTCAGCACACTTTCACTCTCCTCCCTGAGAACAGAGACGACTCTTGTCATCATGCCAATTGCTCGGATCTTGTTTCTTATGATTTCTTTCCAGGCTGCAGCTGAACCTACATCAAACTGGTCATCACTTTCTGTCATTAGTTCATCATGAGAACAAATACTCAGAACATATACCAACATTTCAGTCACTTTTTCTCCAACAAATGATAAAGACCATGTAAAGACATCCATAAAATTGGGCAACCAGTAAGGATGTGGAGAACAATTAAACTGTCGAATGTTCATCTCATTATTGTCATACTTTAGTACAGCAGCTTTATTATTGTACACATCTAAGTAATTATGTTCTGAAAAAATTGTTATTAATGAAGGAAACCCTGTAGTTTGACTTTTTCTGTATATTCTATAGTCTGCATCTTAAGCTTCATGAGCTCTAATAATCGATAACAAATTATTGTTTTGCAAAAATTCACACTCTGCTGGATAGTTATAAAAATAAGAACATCCTTGAACCGTATTATGACTAAAATGTCCTTGTGATTTTTCATTTCCAAAGTCTTCATAAGGATCAGACCATAGCAAGTTACACATTGGTCCAAATGCAGGTGGCTCTTTAAATCTATCTAATCTCCTAATATCATCCAGTGTGTGTATTTCTGGTGAAAGTCCACCATGAACACAAGGAAATTGTTGGTTTAAAAGTGAAGCAAGGGGCAAGCTGTCAAAAGCCTCTATACTTCATAGACTCTTAAAGAGCTTCATAGACTCTTTCTGAATATTTAATTTTACATTCCTGCTTAAAGGTAAAATATTCAGTAAGGTGTCTGCATTCATGGTTGCCTCTCAGAAGGAATAATGTATAGAATCTTCAAGACCCATAAATGCAAGACACACTCTATACTAAAATAACCTCTGTCCACATAATCACCAAAAAAAGGTATCATGTATTAGCAGGTGATCCTTCTACTTCAGAAAGTTTCATCATATCAAAAAATTGGCCATGGATGTCACCACACACTGTAATTGGAGCCTCTACTTCTATCATGATTTTCTCCCGCCAAAGTATGGCATCACCCTCACTGATAATTGTTAGTGCAATTTCTTCATCTACCCGACCATCTTTTACCAGGTGGTTCTTCAGAACATCACCCCTGGGTATCCAAACATTTCCTCAGATGTCAACCAATGAGTTGGGGGAAAAGGAACAGATTTGACTATGTTGTCCCCCCAAGAGGGGGCAGCAGTGGTGGGGAAGGGGACAGAGCAGCCTGGGCCGGCTTGCCATACTGGGCCCAGGGCTCTGCTATGTGCCTGGCCTGGCAGGGTTAGGGGTGCAGGGGGAGGGGGGTGGCTACCAGAGCCAAGCTGTGGAGCCTCCAGGGAACATGATGGACCCTCTTTAAGAGCTCACATCTTGAAACAGGAACCATAAGCAGAAAGAGAGGGGGAGTGAAGAGGGAGGGAGGGAGAAAGAGATGAGGGGGGAGAGAACACTAACTGGGCATGGCATGGGCTTTTGAAACCTCCTAGTTTTCTCCTAGTGTCTCCCATATGTCTTCTCCAAGAAGAACAGACCTTGTAATCCTCGTCAAGCATTCTACCAACTGAGGACCAAGTATTCAACACATAAACAAAAGGCTCTATTTCATTTAAAGTACCACACATCCACACATGCATATGCCAAACTTCTACAGTTGAATAATAACAGCAAGAAAGGATCCATTTTTAAAAAATAGACAAAGGATCTGAGTAGACATTTTTTGTGGAAAAATATGCACATGCCCAACTGCACATGCCCATGAAAAAATGCTCACCATCACAGAAGTCTGAACAGCAGTAAGATACTATGTCACACCCACTAAATTCTATTGAGAATAAGAGTTGGTACATTGTAGAGAAATCACAGCTCAGAGACACACTGCTGACAGGAATGCCAATGGTGGAATAACTTTTGAAAACCACTTGAACCTTCCTCAGAGTTATCATTTACCCTATTTCTACTCCTAGATTCTATTCTAGCACAAGAGAAATGAGGGAACATGTACACATGAACATCCATAGCAATATTAACTCAGTTACAAAAAAGAATGAGGCACGGGTTTGTTACAAATTTAATGAACCTTGAAGATAGTGGTCTAAGTGACGGGATCCAGGCACAAAAGACAACCTCTTACAACTCAAAATTAAATTCTCCAAATTGTAGAATTTGTAGAGCTAGGAAATACATTCATTCATGCTTAATACTTTGGGGCGGGGAGTCAGAGACTTTTTGAAGTTAATCTCATATTAATAAAATGTTTGCAAGTCAATTTTATGATGGTTGCACAATTTTGTGAATTTACTAAAGCCATGGATTATGTGCTTATGTGTGTTGTTTTGTGTATGTGGATTATATTTCAGAGGGCATTACAACAACAGCAGTAGGCATGAAAGCGTGGTGTAGTCTTTTCTAGTCTTTCTTGACAATGAGATGCTGCCTTACCAGATTTAACATATCAAGGTTTAAAGACTCTGTTTTCATTTTTGGAAATATTTATGCGGTATCTCAAGTCTATCCTGTTGTCCTAGCACAATATTTTAGATACAACAAGTGTGGAGTATAGATCACAAATTTAGATTTCTAACTGATTTGTCTGTTGAGTTACTTATTTATTCATTAAATAAAACTATTTTGGTATACTTTAAGAAATAGTGGTTTAGAATTTAGGAGGACATTATTTTATAATTATTTTTTTAAATTTTTTAAAACTTTTATTGCATTATGATGAGAAAAGTTACATGATTTCAATTTATCTGAATTTGTTAACATTTAAAAACATATTTTAAGTAAATACAATTAAATCACATTCTTGTTTCTCTTTTGTACCCCCACTCCTCCCAGAGGACCCCCCTTAAATACCTACAATATCTTTTTTGTCATATTCCTTAAAATTTATAAAATGTTATAACAATACAAATAAGTATTATAAAAGTTGTTTGATATAAAACAATAATCAATTTGACAGTCTTTTGTAGATGCTTGTCTACAGCAATAGTGAAAATACATTTTTCTCAACGTAAATTTTAAATAACTCCAAACATATTAACTGTATACTTCAAAATAATACATAACTACTGGTATTTTCTTAAATGAACATAAATATATAAAGTCTCTTTGTTTTGTATTTAGTAGAGCGTTGGCTCTTACTGTGGTACAAGCCCAAAATAAGAACAATTTTTAGATATTGGAGTTCATTGTAATAAGTCTGTATGTACTTCAATGACCCTCACATCACCAAAGGATTTTACCTCCATCCTAGTTAAGCTGAGAGTTGATAATTCTGCTGCATCAAGAAATGAGTTGTAGGCTCGATTTTTGGATACAGACTTCCTGCTATGGTCAAAGCTATTTGACTTGAATGAGTGACTTTATTCTCAGCCCTCAGAGAACATGTTACATTCATTTAAGAAATGGTGTAGGTATTAAGATGGTCTATCCATAAAGTCATTCATCAACTGTTTCAATGAACAATGGTTCTGCTTGGAGAGTGGCACAGACATTAGGTAAGCGTAAGAATTTGGTTCGTTAGCTGTGATAATTTGGAAAAGCATTCATCTCAGAGAAAGAGAAACTTATAAAGTCCTCTTCTTCAAACTTGATACAAGAGCTACAAATGTCAAGCAAAGCATTCAGTCTCACTCTTTGTTGTTCTCTTACAAGCAACCTCCCTAGTTAATCGTCTATGTTTCTTTTGGGTATATAAATACTTTTGAAATATATAAGCTATTCTGAAAACCATAGTATAGTGTAAAGATATGAAATAAACAATACTACTAATAGAGAGGCTGAGATAGGAGAAGCAAGATTTCAAGATCCTTATCTTGTACACAGCCAGACACTGTCACAAACAAACAAGCTGAAAGTGTATATAGATTGTACAATATTGGACCTATTTCTCCAGTTACCAAATTAGACCATTGATTGATAATCAACAAATTTCTAAATCCTCATATTATTGGATTTCAATTGATTAGGATATGTTGGTAATGTTAATTTTCATATTATATATTAAGAAAAAGAAATTGTCACTTTCTGTTTTTGTTGTAAGAGGTGGGATTATGTTTGTGTGGGTTTGTTGAAAGATTGCTTTCTTGCTTCTTCTAGGGTGTAGTTTTGCTCCTAATGATGATGTTTTCCATCTATTATCCTTTGCAGGGCTGGATTTGTGAAGAGATTTTGTGTAAACTTTGTTTTGTCATGGAATACCTTGTTTTCTTCATCTACGGTAATTGAGAGTTTTGCTGGGTATAGTAGCCTGGGCTGGTATTTGTGTTTTTGTAGAGTCAGTATCACATCTACCCAGGATCTTCTAGCTTTCATAGTCTCTGGTGAGAAATCTGGTATAATTCTGATAGGCCTGCCTAATAGGTTATGACCTTTTTCCCTTACTGCTTTTAAAATTATTTCTTTGTTTAGTGCATTTGGTGTTTTTATTATTATGTGTCGGGAAGAATTTCTTTTCTGGTCCAGTCTATTTGGAGTTTTGTAGGCCTTTTGTATGTTCATGGGCATCTCTTTCTTTAGGTTAGGGAAGTTTTCGTCTATAATTTTGTTGAAGATATTTACTGGCCCATTATCTTGGTAGTCTTCACTCTCTTCTATATCTATTATCCTTGGATTTGGTCTTCTCATTAAGTCCTGGATTTCCTGGATGTTTTGGGTTAGGAGCTTTTTGCTTTTTGCATTTTCTTTGACTGTTGTGTCAATGTTTTCTATGGTGTCTTCTGCCCCTGAGATTCTCTCTTCTATCTCTTGTATTCTGTTGGTGATGTTTGCATCTATGACTCCTGATTTCTTTCCTAGGTTTTGTATGGCCAGGGTTATTTCTCTTTCTGTTTTCTTTATTGTTTCTATTTCCATTTTTAGATTCTGGATGGTTTTGCTCATTTCCTTCACCTGTTTGGTTGTGTTTTCCTGTAGTTCTTTAAGGGATTTTTATGTTTCCTCTTGAAGGACTTCTAGCTGTTTACCTGTGTTCTCCTGTATTTCTTTGAAGGTGCTATTTATGTCTTTCTTAAAGTCCAGTATCATCACCATGAGAAGTGATTTTATATCTGAATCTTGCTTTTCTGGTATAATGGTGTGTCCAGGACTTGCTATGGTGGGAGAATTGGGTTCTGATGATGCCAAGTGACCTTGGTTTGTGTTTTTTATTTTCTTACTCTTGCCTCCTGCCATCTGGTTATCTCTAGTGCTACCTGCCCTGGCTAAATCTATCTGACTGGAGCCTGTCCATCCTGTGATCCTGGTTGTGTAATAATTCCTCAGAGCAAGCTGTCTCTGTGATCCTGTGATTCTGGGATCCTGTGTTCCTGGTCTTGTTAGATCACCTGAGAGTGGGGCTTCCTCTGTGTGTTGTGGGACTGTCTGCAGAGCTTGTGCCCAAGGTCTACTCTGGACACCAGCCCAGACAGACTGGAAGGAACCCAAGTCATTGGGCTGGAGGAGTTCCTGTGTGCCTGGTCCTGCTGGTCCCAGTTACTCCCAGTGTTGCGACAGATGTTGGGTCCTCCTCACCTCTGATCCTGGGTATGTCAGAGCGCCCTGAAGTGGAGCTTCCTCTGGGTGTTGTGGGACTGGCTGTGGACTTTGTCCCTAAGGTCTGCTCTGGCTATAATTATTATTTTAAATACAGCTCTTATTAGCTACTCTAGTAATGACCTTGGTAGGTTTAGATGATAATACAACTAAAATTCTATGGAATATCAGTTCTTATCTGTCTCTTCTACCTGAAAAAGTAACATGTGTAATGTTATATTTGAAATGTCCTCTTTCTTTTTTTGTATACTTTCTTCATCTCATCTGCATGTAAAAGTTGGTGATTAAGTTGTAGATTTTCTTTAGTATCTAATAGTTAAATCTTCATTCTCTTTAACATTATAATAAGCAATTACTAATTTGTAATGTCTTGGAACATGAGAAATTCTTGTGCTTCATGAAATAAAATACTTGATACAAAAGAAGAACAAAGCTGATTATTTTTTCGTAGTATGATTGATTGAAGAAGCTAGGTAGAATGTCCATTGTTACTGTTTTGTGTGTACTTCCCTGTTCTTAATATTTATTGTTTTAATTCTCAGATCAAAGAGTGACTTTAATTTACTTTGATTAGAACATTCTTGTTTGAAATATTTTTTTACTAAGGATAAGCTTTCTGTGGAAGAGTGTAAGAGACATTTATTATAAGCATTAAATTCTTAATTAAAGGTACTTAATTCTGAGGAAATTTATCTTCTTGATTTAACAAGTAACCACAATGTTTCAAAAAGAGGAAATATCTTTAGGAACTTGCTGCTACAGAGACTTTAAGCTTCTTGTCTAATGGTATTCTGTGATTTAGTGATCATTCAAAATGCTTATTAAATTACTAAACAAATGAACTGTGAGTCTTGCAGATCTGGGATTACACAGGCAGATCCTTCTCTTGAAGGGATTTGCAGACTGGCAGTTTCTGGAATCAGTCCCTAAAGATTTACAGCACACTTGGGATTTTATACTACTGAATTGGCCAGGATGCTTTAAAGGGAGGTTGAGAGGCAGGAACGTGTCAGTAGTCATCTAGGAAAGGCTAAAGGCAGACGAGTGAGTTTTCTGAAGAAAGCCCAGCATTTTGCATGGCTATGAGGGGTAAACTCTGAATTGCAGGGCCTTCAGAAAATGTCATCCCAGGATTGCTTTCATGCTGCTAATATGCCTTTTCCTGTCACTATTGCATAGCCTAATGATTCTTGAGCATCAGCCCACCCTATTAAGCAAATTTCCTGCAGATCAATATGAAGAACTTTCAGGAATCAATTCTGTTTAGATGAATTAATGATTTCATAGAATTCCTGATTTGATTCAAATTATTTTAGGAAGAAAATTTTACGAGATGAATTTGAGTTGTTTTGCTAGAAAGACATAATAAAGTTAGAGTCATGAATGAAATGTGCCTATTCCTCTCAGAATATTTTGTAAAAGCTGCATGATAAGGAATATAGTGAGCTTCCACAATTACACTAAAAACAGAAATAGGCTTTGGACAAATTTGTGATCTAGGAATATATTCATTCTATGTCGGAGTCAAGGATGAAGCCACGGGTGTGCACTATGATAAAGTGAGGCTTTGTGAAACTGTTGCTTTGAACTTAGAAAAAGCTTATAGAATGAAACACTGCTTTGAACTTAATATCAACATCCTTCTGTAACTCCCCTTTTTTTGTAAACATTTTATTTCTGAGGTAATTTTCTAAGGAACTTTCATCCGTAAGAAAGCCGGAGAAGGCATTTGAGGCTCAACACCTTCTACCAAATATATACATATATATGTACTACATATGTGTGTAGGTATATGCATATGTATGTAAGTATAAATGAGCACTTGTAGAGTGGGTGAGACAGGTGGTCAGGCTGACCAGTGTGGTTGTGTATGTGTGCATGCCCATGCTCGTCTGTACATCTGTGCTGCTTTGTTTAAATAATTTTCTTTTCTTTTCTGTCTGGTTCATGAAGAGTTAGTGAGTTCCAAGCCTCTCTCTTGACCAGTCCTTGAGCCAGGGAGAAAAGACACTAGTGTTTATTAACACAAAATGGTATGAGAAAAGAAACCAGCACTTATTAGCACAAAATAGTCAGAGAATGTTACAAGTCCAGAGATCACCAATTTTTGGCTGTAGTCCAACTCTGTGTCCCTCCCAGTACTATTCCTTCTAAAGGCTTGGGCAGGCCCCTGACAGGAAAGGAAAGCTCTACCCATGAGCTTTTATAATCCCTTAGGCAAATGTGACCCAAAGAGAAATAAGCCCCTGTATGCAAGCAGTGTTGTGTAGTGGTGTCTAAGGACTGCTGGAGTTCTAAGAAGGTCTTTGGGGATAGAGAACTACATGAGACACACACAGATCAGGAGTCCATTAGAAAACTGCTAGAGGCAGAAATGACATTCCTGATAATAAATTTCAAGGAAATCAAAAGTGATGTTTCAAATTGAAAAGAAAGAAACAAACAAACAAACAAACAAAAACTCACCAGTGTGATGTCGAGTTCTTTATTTTATTATACTGAGTGGAAGGGAACAGCTGTTCCATAGCAGAGTTAGGAGTCCTGGCTGATGCTGCCCACAGTAGTGCCTTCCTTTTGCCTGATGTATTATAAGGAACATTTCACAGGAGGCTTTGGCTGTAATTACAGGGTTAGGGACTTGTTTAGAAGACCAGAAAAACCTATAAGCCAAGAAAGTGCCAGATTATACAAGGAATATTTTATAATATTGAAGTAAGTGTTTTCCCAGGATTAACAAGTCTATTTTATGAAGAGAGCCAGAAATACAGTGAAAGATAATAAAATATTGCAAATCAGAGAACATTAGAAACTACCCATAGCCTCTGACTTATCTGCCACGTTTGAGCAATATAATAACTTAAAGTCATGACAAAACCAACAGATTCTATTTGAAACATCTGTTCTTAGCCAAAACTTCCATTTACTCTCCTTGTATGAGTAACAGAGGTGATCTGTATAGAGAAGTGTGTCTTAGCAGCTTTGCTATTGTCTGCTGATCTGTAGAAACATAGAAAGACAGTAAACACTGAACAGAAGCCGCGTGTTGAATTTACACATTGATTCCTTTGTGTGTGTGCGTGTGTGTGCGTGTGTGTGTGTGTGTGTGTGTGTGTGTGTGTGTGTAGCAATGGTTAAAGAAAAGGAGGCCATAAAATTTGGAGGACGGAGAGGGTGAACAAGGGAAGGAGTATTGTAATTATATTTTAGTTAAAAATTTGAAAAATCAAGAAAGGTTTTGAGAGATGTCTCAGAGAACAAAGTGGCCAAACCTGAAGACCTTATTTCTGTCCCTGAGAATCATATTGCTGAAGGAGAGAACCAGTTCCTACAGTTAGTTGTACTCTGACCACCATGTACTTCCATGGCATGATTACCTCACCCCCCAACCGCCCCGACATTCATGGTTTTTTAGAATCACATAACAGTCACAGAACTGTCTGTCTGTCTGTCTGTCTGTCTGTCGATCTAGCTGCAATTTATTGATATGTCTTTTTTTTTTTAGATAATTTCTTTATTTACATGTAAATTTTCCCTTTCCCAGGTTCTCCTCCAAAAAACAAACAAACAAACAAACAAAAACAACAAGAACAAACTTCTTTTGCCTCCCCCCTCCCCATGCCTGCCACCCCACCCTCTCCCACTTATTGGCCCTGGCATTCCCCTACACTGGGGCACAGAACCTTCACAAGGCCGAGGTCCTTTCCTCCTACTGATGATCAAATTTGCAGTCCTCTACTATACACATGCTGCCAGAACATTCAGTCCCACCCTGTATAGTCCTTGATTGGTGATTGGGTCCCTGGGAGCTCTGAGGGTACTAGTTAGTAATTGTTGTTCATCCTAAGGGGCTGCAAACCCTTCAGCTCCATAGAACCTTTCTCTGACTCCTTCATTGGGGACAGTGTACTCAGTTCAATGAATGGCTGTGAGCCTCTACATCTGTATTAGTCAGGTATTGTAAGAGCCTCTCAGGAGATAGCTATATGCTTGTCCTTCCTTCAGTCTCTGCTCCATAGTTAATCTCTGCCACTCTTTCTGTGTGTGTTTGGTTCCCCTTTTTAAGAAGGAATGAAATGTCCACCTTTTGGTCTTCCTTCTTCTTAAGTTTCTTGTGGTTTGTGGGTCATTCTTCCTATATTCCAAACTTCTGGGCTAATAACCACTTATCAGAGAATGCATACCATGTGTGATCTTTTGTGATTGGGTTACCTCACTCAGGATGATACTCTCCAGATCCATCCATTTCCCTAAGAATTTCATAAATTCATTGTTTTTAATAGCTGAGTAGTACTCCATTGTGTAGATGTACCACACTTTCTGTATCCATTCCTCTGGTGTGGGACATCTGGGTTGTTTCCAGTTTCTGGCTATTATAAATAAGGCTGCTGTGAACATGGTGGAGCATGTGTCCTTATTACATGATGGAGCATCTTGTGGGTATATGCCCAGGAGTGGTATGGCTGGGTCCTCTGGTAGAACTATGTCCAATTTCCGGAGGAACCGCCACACTGATTTCCAGAGTGGTTGTACCAGTTTGCAATCCCACCAGCAATGAAGGAGTGTTCCTATTTCTCTGCAACCTCTCCAGCATCTGCAATTTATTGATATGTCTTAAAGGCTACATTACAACTAATCCAACAATAGCTATGAATGAAAGGTCTCAGAATCCATAGTCTTTTTTAGTTAATTTGGCTACAAGTCATTTTTGTCAGATAAAGAGTAGTAATGCCTGCTTGTTCCCAGTGCAGTTTATTTAATTGCCTTACAGCATATATAAACATGTTGATATTATAAATGATTTTAAATATGCTACACTTCTACTCTCCTTTTTGCTTGCTGTCTCTCCTCTCTATACTCACAAATAGTTCACTTTTTTCCACTCAACCTTTTACAAGGAAAAAGCTAAGATGCATGCTGCTCCTGGTTACATACAGACATAAAATTTCACATGCACACAACACTAATATATTCATAGATATTTATGCCTTACCTTTTTAGAAATGGTAAATAAACTAAAAAGTTTGGTTTTGTATCCTGATTATTTTCCCATAAACAATACCTCACTGATAATCCTGGACAAAGAATATTTTTAATACCTTTTTAAAATGGCATAATGTTCTATGATATTGTTATTACCATTTTATATGATACTACTCAATAGCATGTAGACATTTACTTGCTTCCCAATATTCTTTCTATTCAGAGGCTACAGTGGGTGTACACATTTGTGTCTACATATACATGCACATCAATGTGAATTTTCTCCCATGTACTGACTCATTTTAATTAAGTCAGAAAATCATACCAGCTGGAACTATAGAATTGAAGACTTGTTTTCATGTTCAAAGAAAAAACGAGGAGCTACAGCTCTCCGTACCCAAACACTGCCAGGAGAGAGCTCGTCTCCCAGGAATATTGACACACCTGTGAACACAGGTAAGACTACTACTTCTGCTCCAAGGGAACTGTCTAGACATAGAAACTGAGGAACAGCCTGGAACAGGATCCTTCCGGTTTCTATCTACATCCAAGAGCTGAACCTGGGCCCCAGCTCTCCATACCCAAATTCCTCCTGGAGAGAACTGGCCTCCCAGGAGTGCTGGAGCACAGGTTTACAAGAGGGACAAGCCACAGTCAGAGACAACAAGACCAGGTAACACTAGAGATAACCAGATGGTGAGAGAGCAGGGCAGAACCCAAGGCTACTTGGCATCATCAGAACCCAGTGTTGCCACCACAGCAATCCAGGATACCCCAACAAACCAGAAAAGACTCTGATCTAAAAATTACATGTCATGAAAATGATAGAGGAGTTTAAGATGGACATAAAGAAATACAGGAGTACACAGGTAAACAGGTAGAAGCCCTTAAAGAGGAAACAAAACAAAACAAAAATCCCTTAAATAATTACAGGAAAACACAACCAAACAGGTGAGGGAATTGAACTAAACCATCCAGGATCTAAAAATGGAAACGAAAACAATAAAGAAATCACAAAGGGAGGCAACCCTGTATTTAGAAAACCGAGGCAAGAGATCAGGATACAAGCATCACCAGCAGAATATGTGCGACAGAAGACAGAAACTCAGGTACAGAAGATACCATAGAAAACATTGACACAAAAGTTAAAAAAAAAAAAAAAAAAGGAAAATGCAAAAAGCTCCTAACCCAAAACATCCAGAAAATCCAGAACACAGTGAGAAGACCAAACCTAAGGATAATAGGTATAGAAGAGAGCAAATATTCCAAACTTAAAGGACCAGTAAATATCTTCAACAAACTTATAGAAGAAAACTTCCCTAACCTGAAGAAAGAACTGCCCGTAAACATACAAGAAGCCTACAGAACTCCAAACAGGTTGGATCAGAAAAGAAATTCCTCCCGCCATATAATAACCAAAACACCAAATGCACCAAAGAAAAATATTGAAAGCAGTAAGGTAAAAAGGTCAAGTAGCAGCGTATGAAGGCAGACCTATCAAAATTACACCAGACTTCTCATCAGAGACTATGAAAGCTAGAAGATCCTGGGCAGATGTCATACAAACCCTAAGAGAATACAAATGCCAGCCCAAGCTACTATACCCAGCAAAACTCTCAATTAATATAGATGAACAAACCAAGGTATTCCATTACAATACCAAATTAACACACTATCTTTCTACAAATACAGCCCTACGAAGGATAATAGATGGAGAACTCTAACACAAGGAGGGAAAGTACACCCTAGAAAAAGCAAGAAAGTAACCTTCTTTTAACAAATCCAAATGAAGATAGCCACACAAACATAATTCCACATCTAACAACAAAAATAACAGGAAGCAACAATCACTATTTCTTAATATCTCCTAACATCAATGGACTCAATTCCCCAATAAACAGACATAGGCTAACAGACTGGATATGAAAATAGGACCCAACATTTTGCTGCGTCCTGCAAACACACCTTAGTGTCAAAGACAGACAACCTCAGAGTAAAGTGCTGGAAAACAATTTTCGAAGTAAATGATCTCAAGAAACAAGCTGGAGTAGCCATTTTAATATCGAACCACTACTGCCCAGCAAATTGTTCCATTCTTATTTCCCTGTACACCTGTACAAACCTCAAGTCTAAGTAAATCAGTACCTCCACATAAAACCAGATACACTTAATCTAATCGAAGAGAAAGTGGGGAAACGCCTCGAGCACATGGGCACAAGGTAAAATTCCTGAACAGAACACCAATGACTTATGCTCTAAGATCTAGAATTGACAAATGAGGCTTCATAAAATTGCAAAGCTTCTATAAGGCAAGGGACACTGTCAGTAGGACAAAATATTAAGTAACAGATTGGGAAAAGATCTTTACCAATCCTATATCTGATAGAGGACTAATATCCAATATATACAAAGAGCTCAAGAAGTTAGACTCCAGAAAATCAAATAAGTATTAAAAATGGGGAACAGAGGTAAACTGAGAATTCTCAACTGAGGAAACTCGAATGGCTGAGAAGCACCTAGAGAAATGTTTAACATCCTTAGTCATCAGGGAAATGCAAATCATAATAACCCTGAAAGTCCACCTTAAACCAGTCAGAATGGCTAAGATCAAAAACTCAGGTGACTGCAGATGCAGGTGAGGATGTGGAGAAAGAGGAACACTCCTCCATTGCTGGTGGGATTGCAAGCTGGTACAACCACTTTGGAAATGAGTCTGGCAGTTCCTTAGAAAATTGTATATAGTATACTACCAGAAGACCCATGTATACCACTCTGGGTATATACCCAAATGATGCTCCAACATGTAATAAAGAACATATGCTCCACTATGTTAATAGCAGCCATCTCTATAATTGTCAGCAGCTGGAAATAACCCAGTTGTCCCTCAACAGAGGAATGGATACAGGAAATGTGGTACATTTACACAATGGAATACTACTCAGCTATTAAAAACAACTACTCCATGAAATTCGCAGGTACATGGATATAATTTGAAAATATCATCCTGAGTGAGGTTACCCAGTCACAAAGAACACACATGGCATGCACTCACTGATAAGTGGATATTCGCCCAAAGGATAGAATACCCAAGATACAATTCACAAGCCATATGAAGCTCAAGAAGAAGGAAGACCAAAGTGTGGGTGCTCAGTGCTTCTTAGAAGTGGGAATAAAATACTCACAGGAGGAAATATGGAGACAAAATATGTAGTAGAGACTGAAGAAAAGGCCTTCCAGAAACTGCCCCAATTGGGGATCCATCCCATACACAGTCCCTAGACCTGGATGCTATTCAGGATGCCCGGAAGTGCTTGCAGACAGGAGCCTGAAATGACTGTTGCCTGAGTGGCTCTGCCAGAACCTGACAAATGCAGAGGCAGATGCTTGTAGCCAACCATTGGTCTGAGGCAGGGTCCCTGATGGAGGAGTTGGAGAAGGTATTGAAGGAGCTGAGGGGGGTTGCAGCCCCATGATGGGAGCAACAATGTCAACTGGCCAGACTCCTCAGAGTTGTGGACTGGACCACAAACCAAAGAGTACATGTGGAGGGACTCATGGCTTCGGCCTCATATGTGACAGAGGATGGCCTTGTTGGACCTCAGTTGGAGGAGCAGCTCTTTAGTCAGAGGGGGTTTGATGCCCCAGTGCAGGGTGTGAAAGCAGGAGTTGGTGGATGGTTGGGGGAACACCCTCATAGCGCCATTGGGGAGGATGCTGGGATAGGGGCTTTCAGAAGGAGAGACCTGGAAAGGGGATAACATTTGAAATGTAAATGAAGAAAATATCCAGTAATAATAAAAAACCAAATATCCATTTGTATCTGCCCACAACTATCAACTCTGCCTGTTTCATACATTGTCAGCAGTATTCATTTGTTCTTCCATGTTGGTCAGTATAGTCATAGGAAAACACCAGTTCATGCAGTATTAACATCCATTTGCACAATTAAGGTGAGTATATCATCCTCCCATATGTTTGAATTTCATTTGAGTTACCTTTCTTGAATCTATTTTTTTTATCCTCTGTGTGATGTGTGCACCAGCACACATGTGTGTACCTGAGTCATATGCAGTATTCATGTAGGTATGTAGGTATATAAACATGCACATACCTGTGCCTGTGCATATAGAAACCAGAGGTGAGTGTTTGGTATCTTTATTGCTCTCTTTCTACCCTATTTTTAAGACAGGGTTTCTGATTGTATCCAGAACCCCACTGATTCAACAACACTAGCCAGCGATCTCCAGAGATTCACATGTCTCTGCCTCCCTAGCATTGGAGTTTCTGATATGGCTGCTGTCCATAGCTTTTACATGAATGCTGGGACTCCAAAGTCCTAGTGGTTGTACAGCAGGTACTGATTCATTCTGATCAATGACATACCCTATCAACAAACTCAGGAAAAGTTAGATAAGTGTATATATTTTAATCTGATCACAATAGAGTAGAGATTTAAGCCAGTAGCAACAGAAACTCCAGAAGGTTGATTGTTTGTTTAATTTCATGATTTCTCTGGGTAAAGAAGTCAAGAGCATTCCTCATAGGTAGTCCTCTCTGCTAGCCTCTTACAAAGTATACTCAAGATGTTGGCTATGGCTGTGGTCACGAGGGTTTACCTAGGGCTGATTGAGACCACCAACACACTGGCAGGAGAATCTCTTTGTCCCACAGAGATACTCACATGTCTTCACAATACTTTGATTGTCTTTCCCCAGAGTTAGTGATTCAAGAGACTTGTGAAAAAGGTTCATCAAGGTCTTTTATGCCCAGTTTCAGGAGTTACATACCTTATAATATCTATTAGAAGCAAGTCACTATGTGGAGTTCACCATCAAAGAGAGGGAAGTTAGCCTCTGTCATTTGAAGCTTAAAAAGTAGGTGGCAAGGAATTTGCAGGCACATTTGAAACCACTGCTTAGAAGTTGAAATTAAAAAAATAATGGACAGGGTTATATGATATAATATCACATCTCATGCCTTTCAAATGGTCTTGCCAATTGAGCTATGGTTTTCAGGTTACTCTATGTAACATTGTCTTCTGTTCCATCGGCACCATTGCTGATGCTATGAAACTGCTAGAAAAGTAGTGTATTGGCTCCCAGATCTGCAAGGAGCCATCACACAAATTGTGAGCTGAGTGTTGGTGTTTTCTTTGCTTATGGCAGGTATTCAGTGAATGACAAAGTATGTCTTCCTTCCTCAGTTCTTAAAAGGATTATTGATTTAAACGATGAACAGTTGTCTTTACTGGGGTTTCAGATTAGCAGGTGGCACAAGTATTCTTGTTCTTACCCTGAGATGTAGATAACTATTATTCTTGATGGCCCATTCCCCTCTTCTGGGTATATTTTCTTACTGTTTTGGCAAGATTACTTCAGTTTATGAGGAAGAAGTGGTTCCTTATTATTCTTGCTATTTAGTGGTGGTAGGAAATATCAATCATTGTAATATTGCTCTGGCTGCTGAGGTGGTAAATTCTTCAAGGTGTACCTGAAGTCATTCCTGGTTAGTGTGATTGATTCAGGGATGGGAATATGACTTGGGCAATCATTGTTCTTTGTATTTCTTTGGTTATTTGTCTTTCTTTCTGTCTGTTGATCCATCTGTCTCTCTAACTATCCATTGTCCATCTATCACCCATTCATCCACCTAATATCTGTCTGTCTGTCTTTGTATGTATGTATGAATGAATGTATGCATTTATGTATGTATCAGTCCTGAAGATCACTATGTAGTCTAGACCAGCCTTGAATTTGGATCTACTGCTTCAGGTGGTTATGGTGTGGGATTACCAGGCAAACTGACTTAGTCAGTATTCCTTGAATTACAGTTTTAAATAGAAGGCATCCATGTGTACTGGCTAGTTTTGTGTGTCAACTTGACACTGGCTGCAGTTATCACAGAGAAGGGAGTTTCAGTTGGGGAAGTGTCTCCATGAGATCCAGCCGTGGGGCATTTTCTCAATTAGTGACCAAGGGGGTAGGGCCCCTTGTGGGTGGTGCCATCTCTGGGCTGGAAGTCTTGAGTTCTATAAGAGAGCAGGTTGAGCAAGCCAGGAAAAGCAAGCTTCTTGGTCATGATGTTTGTGCAGGAATAGAAACCCTGACTAAGACAAATTGGTACTAGGAGTGGGGTATTCCTGTGACAATCTGACCATGTTTTGGGGAGGACTGTGGAAGGACTTTGAAACTTTGAGGTAGAAGAGCAGCCACTGTTAAGAACTCTGTGGGATGTTCTGTAGGAGCTTGGAAGACCATGTTGAGAACAGTGCAGAGATGGAGGCCTGGCTTGTGAAATTTCAGAGGGAAGATTAAAGACTCTTATCAGGGCCATGTTGTTTTGATTGTGAAGATTCTGTGGTTCTGGTTAGCTGGGGCTGAAGTATCAGCTGTGATTAACAAGATACCAGAACTACTAAAGTGAAAACTTTGCATTGCTGGGACTATTGATGCTGGTTAGCTGGAACTAAGAAATTAGCGGTGATTAAGAAGAGACCAGCATCATTGAGGTGACATCTTCTGGGGAGTGTTTTCTGAGAGCACTAAGAGGTTGTGTTCCAGAGATAGCCAAGGTTGTACCTTGTGCTGCAGCAGGACTTGGTAATATGTAAGAGTCACCCAGGTGGTACTGATTTTGACAGCACGAAGGGGTCTTGAAGAGCAGCTGAGGCTCAGCACAGTGAGAGGCCATGGAAGGCCATTGGTAAAGGTGCAGCCTTAGTTGCAATTGATGGCCCAGGACTGAAGGGGTCATGCAAAGAAGTTGAGGCCTGGCACCATGAAGAGAGCCTATGAGAGGCTATTGGTGAAGCCTAGTTACAGCAGATGACAGTGTTTTGGTGATGCCAATACCATGCAATGACCACCAAGGACAACAGCAGCAGTGGAATACAGGCATCTGGAGCCCAGAAGACAAGATGTGTGCTACAAAGGGCAGAGCTGGAGAGGTGACTCAAGCCCTTAGAGGAGCCCAGAAGATCGTGAGTTGGATCCCAGACATTGGTTTTGCTTTTGATTGTGACTGTGCCCTGATATTTTTCCCTCTTGAAGGAAGAATGTATTTTAGTGGAGCCCACAGTTAAGAGACTTTGAATTTTAAAAGATATTGGACATTTTAAATTGATTGAACTTTTAATATGTAAAGACTGTGGGACTTTAGATCTTGGGGATGAATAAGAACATAAGGGTTGAGGCTTAATAGTGATGTGTTTGTGTGTCAAGTTGACAAGGGGTCAATTGTACTGGCTAGTTTTGTGTGTCAACTTGACACAGGCT
>JADRCD010220224.1:0-19270 GCA_019843815.1 Montemys delectorum
TTATGTTCAGGAAATTTTCCCCTGTGCCTATATGGTCAAGGCCCTACCCCATTTTCTTTTCTATTAGTTTTAGTGTATCTTGTTTGGTGTGGAGGTCCCTGATCCACTTGGACTTGAGCTTTGTACAAAAAGATAGGAATGGATCGATTTGCATTCTTTTACATGCTAACCTCCAATTGAGCCAACACCATTTGTTGAAAATGCTGTCTTTTTTCCACTGGATGGTTTTAGCAACTTTGTCAAAGATCAAGTGACCATAAGGTGTGTGGGTTCAATTCTGGATCTTCAATTCTGTTCCATTGATCTACCTGCCTGTCACTGTACCAATACCATGCAGTTTTTATCACAGTTGCTCTGTAGTACAGCTTAAGGTCCAGGATGTTGATTCCACTAGAGGTTTCTTTATTGTTGAGAATAGTTTTGGCTATTCTGGGTTTTTTGTTATTCTAGATGAATTTTCAAATTGCTCCTTCTAAGTCTATAACTAACTAATTGAGTTGAAATTTTGATGGGGATTGCATTGAATCTGTAGATTGCCTTCGTCAAAATGGCCATTTTTACTGTATTAATCCTGCCAATCCACGAGCATGGAAGATCTTTCCATCTTCTGAGATCTTCTTCAATTTCCTTCTTCAGAGACTTGAAGTTCTTGTGAAACAGATCTTTTGCTTGCTTAGTTAGAGTTACACCAAGATTATCTTATATTATTTGTAACAATTGTGAAGGGTGTTGTTTCCCTAATTTCTTTCTCCTCCTGTTTATCCTTTGTGTAGAAGAAGGCCTCTAATTTGCTTGAGTTAATTTTATATCCAGCTACTTTGCTGAAGTTGTTTATCAAGTTTAGGAGCTCTCTGGTGGAATTTTTGGGGTCACTTAAGTATATTACCATATCATCAGCAAATAGTGATAATTTGACTTCTTCCTTTCCTATTCGTATCCCTTTAATCTCCTTTTGTTGCCTAATTGCTCTGGCTAGGAATTCAAGTACAATATTGAACAGGTAGGGAAAGAGTGGGCAGCCTTGTCTAGTCCCTGATTTTAGTGGGATTGCTTCAAGTTTCTCTCCATTTAGTTTGATGTTGGCTACTCATTTTCTGTATATTGCTTTTACTGTGTTTAAGTATGGGCCTTGAATTCCTGATCTTTCTAAGACTTTTATCATGAAGGGATGTTGGATTTTGTCAAATGCTTTCTCAGCATCTAGTAAGATGATTATATGGTTGATAGAGGGCTAATATCCAATGCATACAAAGAACTCAAGAAGTTGGACTCCACAGAAACAAATAACCCTATTAAAAATGAGTACAGAGCTAAACAAAGAATTCTAAAGTGATTAATAATGAATGGCTGAGAAGCAGCTAAAGAAATGTTCAAACATGCTTAGTCATCAAGGAAATGCAAATCAAAACAACCCTGAGATTCTACTTCACACCAGTCAATTGGCTAGGATAAAAACTTAGGTGACAGTAGATGCTGGATAGGTTGTGGAGAAAGAGGAACACTCCTTCATTGCTGGTGGGATTGCAAACTAGTACAACCACTCTAGAAATCAGTTTGGCAGTTCCTCTGGAAATTGGACATAGTTCTACCGGAGGACCCAGCTATACCATTCCTGGGCATATACCCAGAAGGTGCTCCAACATGTAATAAGGACACATGCTCCACCATATTCATAGCAGCCTTATTTATAATAGTCAGAAACTGGAAACAACCCAGATATCCCTCAACAGAGGAATGGATACGGAAATTTTGGTACATCTACACAATGGAGTACTACTCAGCTATTAAAAATAATGAATTTCTGAAATTCTTAGGGAAATGGATGGATCTGGAGAGTATCATCCTGAGTGACGTAACCCAATCACAAAAGAACACATATGGTATGCACTCTCTGATAAGTAGTTATTAAGCCAGAAATTGGGAATACAGGAAGAACAACCCACAAACCACAAGAAACTCAATAAGAAGGAAGACTAAAATGTGGACATTTCATTCCTTCTTAAAAGGGGGAACAAAATACCAATGGAAGGAGTTGCAGAGACTGAAGGAAGGACAATCCAGCCTGATATAACTGTCTCCTGAGAGGCTCTGACAGTACCTGACTAATACAGAAGTAGAAGCTCACAGCCATCCATTGAACTGAGTACAGGGTCCCCAATGAAGGAGTTAGAGAAGGATTGAAGGAGTTGAAGTGTTTGCAGCCCCTTAGGATGAACAACAATATGAACTAGCTAGTACCCTCAGAGCTCTCTGGGACTCAACCAAGGACTATACATGGTGGGACTGATTGTTCTGGCAGTATGTGTATAGTAGAGGATTGCAAAGTCTGTCATCAGTGGGAGGAGAGGCTCTTGGCCCTGTGAAGATTCTGTGCCCCAATGTAGGGGAATGCCAGGGCCAATATGTGGGAGAGGGTAGTGTGGCAAGCATGGGGGGGGCAACAGGGATTTGTTCTTGTTGCTTTTATGTTTTTGTTTTTGGTTTGGTTTGGTTTGGGTTGGGTTGGGTTTTTTTGGAGGGGAAATTGGGAAAGGAGAAAGCATATGACATATAAAAAAATCTAATAAAAATATATATATAAAAAAACCAATCATTTGAATCAGTAGTCCATTAGGAAATTCTAAAAAATGTATGAGAAATTCATTCACATATCTAACATTTTAGACAGACATATTCAGTTATTCTCACCAGGAAACAGTCTGAATTCATGATGATAAAATAACAATATACTCTGTGAATATGTCATGCCCCCAAATAACAAAATAAATGTTGAAATAAACAATTTTTTGAAACCCAGATAGAGAACTTCAATTCAAATAGAGTCTAGATAAAAGTTGTAGGGTACTAAAAGAGAGATTACAGAAAATAATCTCTGTAGAAAGCGTTAGTGGTCAAAATAGAACAGCAGTAAAAATGTAGCAAAATAAAAAATGACAAAGAAAAGGGAAAGTACTCGTATCAGTGGTTAGCACTGGCTAGAACTCCTGAGGCTGAAGTCCTTGGCACTCTTCTGAGTTTGGTATTGGGATGTGGAAGACTGACTTGTGTATAGTTTTTCCATGTGCCTGAACAGGGAAATTGGAGAGAAATTACTCACTAATGAGATACATATCTTGTTGGAGAAACAAGAGTCAAGCATAAAGGAATTTCAGTTAAATTGTAAACTCCAATATGTTTTTCTATCAGTACATAATTGAATAACAAATTTTAATTTTAATACTTCTTCAGTATCACTGAGGTTAACACTGTTAATGATTTTTGAATAAAGATACTATGTTTTTCTATTTATCAAATAGCAGATGGAAGAGCTGGCATTGCTATATCAAATGGAAGATTTTGCAAATAAAAAAAGCACAATCATATTTTAAAAATATATTCCCAGGATGTTAGATAAATTATGAATAATAATGTTCTTTAAAAATTCTCTGTTTTGGACCAAAGAAACTAAAAAATGATAGGACTGAACCAATTATCACAATGCATTCCTGTAAAATTAAAACTCTATGATCTGGAAAATATTTCATCAGTTAATAATTACAAACAATAATATTATAGTGCAGTTTTTAAATTTATTTTTAGCTAAACGAATAACTTGGGTTATTAGTGTGGTTTTCGGCTGTTCTCTCTACAGGTAAATCCTCTCAAAGTCAGGTAACTAATAATAGAGTTTCAACTCTACCAATTTCTCAGCTTTACTTTGGGAAATTAGCATCCCAAGTTTGTTCTCATGTCATTAAACTGTTCAATAATCTAAACATGCATATAAATTCATGGCTCTTTAGCTTTGTTATTGAAGTCCAGGATTCAATATTGAAAGTATATTAAATTATTCCAAAGAACTCTAAATGTTTCAGAACAATACAATTTCAATATTGTCAAGTTTAATGTTGATCAATCTTTTGTCTTTATCTTTGTATTATAATAAACATTGCATATTTTAGGCAAAATTATACTAAACATCCTCAAGGAATATTATCCACTGGTATAACCATCAAGTCATTTACACAGAAAGACAAGTTACTTTTTTTTTTAAGTTTTATTGCATTGTAATGAGAAAAGTTACATGATTTCAATTTATCTGAATTTATTAACATTTAAAAACATATTTTAATAAATAAAATTAAATCACATAATTTTATCCCTTTTGTACCCCAAACTCCTCCCAGAGACTCCCCTTCAATACCTACAATATCTTTTTTTGTCATATTTTTAAAATTTATAAAATATAACAATAAAAATGAATATTATAAAAATTGCTTGATATAAAACAATCAATTTAACAGCCTTATGTAGATGCTTGTCTACAGCAATACTGAAAATAGATACATTTTTCTCAATATATATTTTAAATAACTCCAAACATATTAACTGTATATTTCAAAATAATATATCACTATTAATATTTTCTTAAATGAACATAAATATATAAAGTGTTTTTATTTGTTTGTTTTATATTTAGTAGAGCTTAAAATCTTGACTCTTACTGTAGTAAATTGATACAAGAGTTACAAATGTCAAGCAAAGCATTCAGTCTTACTCTTTGTTGTTCTCTTACAAAACCCCTCCCAATTTAATTGTCTACAATTGTTTTGGGTATAAAAATACTTTTAAAATATGTAAACTGTTCTGAAAACCATAGTATAGTATTAAAATATGAAATAAACAATACTACTAATAGAGAGGCTGAGATAAGAGAAGCAAGATCTCAAGACCATTATGTTGTACACAGCAAAACAGTGTCACAAACAAACAAGCTGAAAGTGTATATGGATTATAAAATATTTCTCCAATTATCAAATGAGACTATTTGATGACAGTCAATAAATTTCTAATTCCTCATGTTTTTGAATATCAATCGATTAGGATATGTTGGTAATGTTAATTTTATATTAAGATATTAAGAAAAAGTAATTATTACTTCCTGTTGTTTTAGTTGTAAGAGGTGGAATTAGGTTTGTGTGGATTTGTTAAAAGTTTACTTTCTTGCTTCTTCTAGGGCGTAGTTTTGCTCCTTATGTTGATGTTTTCCCTCTATTATCCTTTGTAGGGCTGGATTTGTGGAAAGATATTGTGTAAATTTTGTTTAGTCATGGAATATCTTGTTTTCTCCATCTGTGGTAACAGAGTTTTGCTGGGTATAGTAGCCTGGGCTGGCATTTGTGTTCTTGTAGGGTCTGTATGACATCTGCCCAGGATTGCAATGGTAGGACTATTGGGTTCTGATGATGCCAAGTAACCTTGGTTTGTGTTGCTTATATTCTTATGCTTGCCCCATATCATCTGGTTGTCTCTACTGCTACCTGCCCTTTCTAAATCTAACTGGAGCCTGTCCTTCCTGTGATCCTGATTGTGTCAGAACTCCTCAGAGTCAAGCTGTCTCTATGATACTATGATTCTGGGATCCTGTGACCCTGGGCTTGCTAGAGCACCTGGGAGTGGAGCTTCCTCTGGGCGTTTTGGGAATGACTGCAGAGTTTGTGCCCAAGGTCTGCTCAGGGCAGTGGCTAGCCCAGAGACACTGGAAACAACCTGAGCCACTGGGCTGGCAGGGTTCCTGTGTGCCTGGGTCCTGCTGGTCCCAGTTACTCCCAGTATTGGGACAGATGTTGTGTCCTCCTCCCCTCTGATCCTGGGCGTGTTAGAGCACCTGGGAGTGGAGATTCCTCTGGGTGTTCTGCAAGGTATTTGTATAGCGATGGATGGCCTATCAGAGTCTTAAAATAGATCAGTTGTACCTGAAAACAGGAATATCACTAGCACATTGGTCAAAACACAAAAAAACAAAACAAAAACAAAAACCCTAGGTCCCACCAGGATGATTCTGAATTAACAACTCCAGAATAATTTGCTTTTTAATAAACTCTCTAAGAAATAATGATGCAAGTCAAAATATAATGCTAAATGTGTCAGAAAGTGTAGCTGAAATCTTAATTCGAACATGCATTCTTTCTATGAAGTAAACTGATTGTGCCATTTTAAAAAGAATACTTGTAACATAGCAAGGTCATACAGCTTGTACTCTATATAATTCAAAAGTACATAATACATAGCAATCTATGAAGACATCTATGAAAACATCACAACATATCATAGGAAGATAACAATTGAAAGAAAGAATATAACACATTTTAACGTTTACATTTTAAATGTATCCATGTCAGCAATAATTTTAATTTAAGAAAGGTTTAATTTTATTTTAAGATATATATATACATATATATATATATATATATATATATATATATATATATATACACATAGGTTATTCCAGAAAGGTAAACTTAATCCAGATGAACATAAGTAGATTTTAAATTTCTCCATCAAAGTGATACTGTAGAATCTTCAAAATTCTGTGTCTAATGCATATATTTACATGTATAAGGATGAATACACTATTGCCTCTCTCTTATACAAACACAAAATTACCAGCTCCACTCTCAGACAATGAACATTTAGCTGAAATTTTACTTTTTATATATGTAATTATTCTATTTTTCTAAGAACCAGAATTTATATAACTTGAATATTCTTTCTAGTTATTGAAAATATAAAAACACATTTTTTTCTTAAGGAGTTAGAAAGATATAATTTAAAATTCAATTTTCACTTTATCTTTCATATATTATTGTCAATCTGACTCTGAACTTACTTAAAAATTGATATTTATTGAGACATTTGCTATGTAATTTACTGTTTGTTTGACATTAACAGGGGCCAGAGTTCACTATTTTAAAATGTGTGTGTATTAATATTTTCAAGAGAACTTTGACATCCAACTTTATACAGAGATCAAAGTCAATAAGTACTTGTCATGAAAATGTTTAAGGATTGTGTGATGGTTAAATGTTGAAGATCACTTGATGCTGCAGGAGAGATCCTGGGTTTGGCTCCAATCACTCGTATGATGGCTCACAAATGTCTGTAATTCCAACTCATGGGAATGTGAAATTGTCTTCTTTCCTCCACAGACACAAAGCACACATCTGGTAGACATACATACATGCAGACAAACAATCATACTTTTGAAATATAAATTAATACATCATTTAAATATGAAAAACATTCTAAAATAACATTGGATTTTAAAATAAGAAATTACATTTGTGGTTCTCTAAGAATTTCATGAGCAATTAATTAATGGAGTATTCTGATGAAATTCAGAACAGATCCTATAAATTCTCTCATAGTCACTAAGAACACAGAAAAATTAATTTGGTGTTCTTGAAGGAATATGATATAGGTAGTCTTCAGGACTATTTTAATTAGTACTGTCTTTTAGTTAGCAAAGAGACTCTTTTCTTTATCAGTCCAAACCACAAAACTTAACCTGAAAAAGGCAGCTTAGAAGCCAGAGCGAATTATTTAGCTGTCTGATATTTATACTAATATTCTATACAAGACTGTAACACTGACAAAATATAGGATAAAAAAGAATTTTATATAAATTGATGAAGCATATGAACAGTACTTATGCCTACTAAGTCTGAATAAATTTCCCTTCTACAGTCTTAATACATTTTAAAATTATATATTTTCTAGAATTTTATGCAATATATTATTGTGTCATATAATATGTATTATTTATTTTACTTCCTTGAATTGTATTATATTTCATGGCATGTTGTATGGGGCATAATGTACACTTGGAGTTTGTAGTACATCAAGATGATAGCATATTTCTAAAATTATAATCTCATAGACATAATATTACCATATTTAACATTATAAAACAAATCAAAATGTTGTAATACTAATTGTTATGGATTTGCATATCCAATGGATTTTGCCTATAGATAAAACTTTTTCCTTGTGGAATATTTCTTAAACACATTATATTATACTTCATTGCATTATTCAAATGGAATTAGCAACTAATATTTATAAAGATACTAAGAAACTGAGAGTTTTCTGTAATAAGAGTTGTTTTATATTCTTATAACTGTGAATCAGAAAATAATTCTCTTCTGTGACAAATTCTGTAGCTACTAACAGCAAGCTTCTGGATTTCCTGAAAATATCCACGTAGCAAAAAATGCAAAGAGTGACTGTAACTAGAAGTGGGAAAGGAGAACATGAATCTTTCACACAATGGTAAACAGAGACAAAGAACACTAACAAGGGATGTTGTGGGCTATAATAGTTAGAATAAAAATACTTATTAGCTGAGATCAGTGGTTTTCTAGACAGCAATTCAGGTGTGCATGAAAATTTAGGAACGTTTGGTATTTAACCACCTGGTTCTGGACTCATGGTTTCAACATTTTCCTGAAAGATGTAACAGGTTTGGTTTGTTTGAATGTGAAATTATCTCTATAAATCCATATGCTTGGATTTATAACCTTTTGAAAGCAGTTTCACTGAGATGGTGAAATACTGGGGGGTAAGGGATTGGCAGGACCTACTTTTTGTCTGTTTGCTTCCTGGCTGAGTGCATGCCCTCCTCACTCGGTTGAACCATACCACTGTCAGTCAAAATGAACCCTAATACCCTAAAATTGCTTCATATCAGGTGTTAGATACAGTAGTGAGAAAATTAAATAATACAGGCCCATAAGTTTTGATTAATCTACTTCCCTTATCTATGTCTCTCTATCGGTTCTTATTAAACTAAAGATAGATCAAAGTATTATTTTCTGTTTTAGAGCACTGAACTGAAAATTGAGTTAGAGCTTTAGAAAATCATAGTGTAGATATCAAAATATACAGTCATATTTAAAATAGGTAGTGATAAACTTAAAAGAAAGATAAATTAGGTTAAAATTATCTTTTTCAATTATTGAAATTACCTATGTAATGCTATATTTAATCAAATGAATTTGCAATTACAGAAAAATTATTTACATTGCAAGTTAAATTTTTGTTTAAACATCAGATAAATAATTTCATTGTTTGAAGTTATAGTGGGTTATACATTTAATTGATTGACTGTGTTCTGGTTTAGAAAGGCCTTTTGTTTAAGTAGTTTTGCAGAAGAAACCATAGCACTATACGCTCTAATTGATTTAAATCAGATTAAGAGCCTAGAGTAAAACTGGAAATGCTTAATTCGCATGTTGTTCAGGTAAGCAGACTTGGTGACTTTTTTCTAGGTAAGAAAGAGACTGTCAGGGATTGTTTTCAGATATCAGACAGCAGGATGACCTTTGAATTCTCTCCTTCATTCTGAATAGGAAAATAAAAATGAGAAAGATGGACAGGCATGATCAATTCTGATAATCAAGGGACAATTTGACATTTTGAGTGAAGAGAAATGGAATTTCTAATGAGAATGTATGAATACTATCTTGTAAAAGTAAAGTTGGTTGTATGGAAGTTGGTACAACAATAATGTTTAAACATAAAAAACACTGATACATTTAAAAGAAAATATTGAATAACTATCAAACAACTAATGAGTAAAATAATAACTGAGGAAGTATAGCCCAGACTTAACTCTAAATTGACTAATAAACTATAAGTGTCTAGTTTTAATAAAATATTTTTATTAATATCAACAATTTTTAATTTAAATGTATTTTGATCCTATTCTTCCCCTCTGCCACATCCTTCCAGATACCCCCTCCCTCCTTACCCAGCTACTTTAAATTCTTTGACAAAACATAAACCAAATTTCAGTACAATAAAAATCTCCCAAACCAAGAAAACAACATCCAACAGAAAAACAAACAGACCCACCAAACCGTAAGCAAATAAAAGTACATACAAAAAAACCCAAAACCTATGGAGTCTACTATATGTTAGTCAACTACTTTTGAATATGAGGTCTAGTCTAGAAGGCTGGATAGACCTAGAGTCAGTCCACTAAAGAAAATGGAATTTCTCCCTTTCAGCAGGAACAAATGATGGTAGTTAATCCGTTCCCTGGTGCCTAAATTTTCCTTCATTCATTCATTCATTCTGTCTATAATATATAGCATATATATTACATATATGTGTATATACATGTATACACACATATATCATATATATATACATATATATGTGTATATATACATACATATGTACATAAAGATCAAATATGATAAGATAAAACAAAAGTATTTCATTGAATTTGGGCAAGACAAAACAACAGGAGGAAAAGCACCAAAGAGAGGGCACAAGGTTCTGAGACCCACTTTGGTGCACATTCAGGAGTCCTACATATCCAGAGGACCTGGTATAGTCCCATGCGGACCCAATGGTTGATGCTTCAGTTTCTAGCGTTCATATGACCACTGCTCATGATGATTGTAAGGCTTTGTTTCCGTGGTGTCCTTTACCATCTCTGACTCTAACATTTTTTTCTCCCTCCTCTTTTGGAAGGTTCTCTGGATAGACCTAGAGTTAGTCCACTAAAGAAAATGGAATTTCTCCCTTGCAGCAGGAACAAATGATGGTAGTTAATCCATTCCCTGGTGCTTAAATTTTTATTCATTCATTCATTCTGTCTATAATATATAGCATATATATTGCATATATGTGTATATACATGTATAAACACATATATCATATATATACATGTATATATATACATACATATGTACATAAAGATTAAATATGATAAGATAAAACAAAAGTATTTCATTGAATTTGGGCAAGACAAAACAACAGGAGGAAAAGCACCAAAGAGAGGGCATAAGGTTCTGAGACCCACTTTGGTGCACATTCAGGAGTCCTACATATCCAGAGGACCTGGTATAGTCCCATGCGGACCCAGTGGTTGATGCTTCAGTTTCTAGCATTCATATGACCACTGCTCATGATGATTGTAAGGCTTTGTTTCCGTGGTGTCCTTTACCATCTCTGACTCTAACATTTTTTTCTCCCTCCTCTTTTGGAAGATTCTCTAGGGATTTGACAGAAATGTCTCATTTAGCATTGAATTTTTTGTATTCTCTCATTTTCTATATAATTTCACTCTATGAGTCTCTATATGTGTTTCTATCTGCCACAGAAGGAAGATGCTCTGATGATAGTTGAACAAGGAAATGTATGTATAGGAGACATTTTATCATTACAATTTGTTTTCTTTCTTAGACCAGTATTATTTAGTTTTGCCAGATATGAACCCTGAGGAACTAAAAAAGTGGTCTGCCTTCAAGATATACTGCTAAAATACTGTCACAAATATGAGAGTTACAGATCCTTTTAGATTGGATTTAGGACCCATTCCATGAGGTAGAAGACATAACTGATACTGCTCAATTGGTCACGAACTTGACAATTGATCAATAGGGGAAAACCTACTTTTTATTCTGTTCAAGGAAAACAGCAATAAATAAGTCTTGTTGGTATATATTACTTCACCCATGAGAGTGTCTCACTCAGCCTTCATCAGAGAATCTTTATTTTGCAGTTGACAAGTATCTTAGTTAGGGTTTCATTGCTGTGAAGAGGCACCATGACCAAGCCAACATTTATAAAGGAAAATGTTTAATTGGGGCTGACTTACAAATTCCGAGGTTCGGTCCATTATCATCATGGTGGGAATATAGATAAATAGATGGATAGATAGATAGATAGATAGATAGATAGATAGATAGATCCATTAATCATTCCATTCATTTACATCTCAAATGATATCCTCCTTCCCACTTACCTGTCCACTACCCCATCACACCCACTCCATACCCCTCCCCTTTGCCTCTGTGAGAATACTCTCCCACCCACTCCCTCCCTACTTTGCCAGCATCTCCCTATGCTGGGGCATCAAACCTCTACATGATCAAGAACCTCCCCTCCAATTGATGTCAGACAAGACCATTCTCTGCTACCTGTGTGTCTGGAGCTATGGTGCCTCTCAGTACATTCCTTGGTTGGTGGTCTAGTCCTGGGAGCTCTGGTAGCCCAGGCAGCCAACATTGTTCTTCCTATGGGGTTGCAAATTTTGTCTGCTCCTACAGTCCTTCTGCCAGCTCCCCTACCAGGGTATACAAGTTCAGTCTTAATTAAACCTTTGCCCCAATATTCAGGGAGTTGTGTAGAAGTGACAGAAAAATTAAACCACCCAGAGGTGATGCATGACTCCATGGAAAGAACCTCTGCTAGCCACAACAGGACTGATACACATATGGACTCAAAGACTATGACATCCTGCAGAGGTTCTCATAAGACACAGGTTTACATAAGACAAAAACCCAGCATGGAGACAGAACAGTGGACATGGAGTCTAATCCCTAATGAATAAACAAATTGGAATTAATTTCTGCTGGGAGAGGGAAAACCATTTTTCTCTAACGGAGTGTCACTGGCTATATCATCATATGTGCAGTAATATACATGGACTTGGGTGATTATTAATATAGTGGTAATGGTCTCATGTACAAATATATAAATAAAGTAGTGGGTTGTGCATGTGGTTTGAAGAGTTGAAAATAATTTAGATACTAAGGAAAGAAGCTGGATAGATAAGAATGAAATATGAGAAAATGCTATCCGAAATAAAATGAGGCACTTATGCCTAGGGAGGAAAATGACAGAAGTAGAGTAGCTCTTTGAAATGTCTATAAATTAAAAGACCCTCAATTCTATGTTTTACAATATTCCTTATGTAAATGAAATGGTCTGTTTTCATTGTTTGTGTAAGGTAGAGTAAGGGTTTTGCCTAATAAGCATTTTGAAGAGAAATCTTAATCCAGCAACATGGCTGCTCTGACAAGGGATCACTTCCAAAGACCTCCTAGTCTGTGTGATCCATCTGGAATACGGATTTGTCCTTAGTACACACCTTTAGTTCCAAGCAAGGATGTTTAATTGAGTGGCAGACAAGTGATGAATCAGAGAAAGAACTGGTAAAATGAATCAAAGAAATGAGATATGCCCAACTCTCAGGAGAACAGACAGGAAAGAGAGGTGACTTAATCAAAGTGCAGGGGTGGATGGCAGTTCAGTTGCATTCAAAAATGCAGTTGACTTTAGTTAAATGAGGTTGAGTTCAGGGCAGGTGAGTCCAGTTTGGAGTGCAGTAAAGTTGAGTTCCATTCAGTCACCGCAGTGGAGTTGAGTTCATTTGTGAGTTCATGTGGTTCCAAGGAGGTCAGCTGACACAGTATTAACAGGACAACTTACAGAGACAGGATAGCCACAAGAAGACATATCAATCTAGAGAATGAGAAGGACCCAGAAGATTAGAATACATTGCTAGCATTAGTTTGACGCCAAACAATTTGAGGCTGTTCAATGAGAAGATGAGAGAAGCCAGATTGAATCAGTCAGCTTCAAGACGAGTTTGAGCCAGAACAGCTGAGTTGAACCAGCTAGCAAGCACTGATAAAGAGCTAGAAAGCATGAGTTTATTCAGCTATAAGTTTTAGAGGCTAAGATATTCTAGGCTTAGGATACCAGATGAAGGCTGGAAGCTGAAATCTTCAAGGACCAAGCTTACAAAAGAGTAGATTGGATGGAGGCTAGAATCTTCCAGGCCTAGGCATAGATAGAAACACACTGGGCTTAACTAAGCCCTGTATTATATAAAATTTGGGTATGGCTCTTATCTCATTCCTTCGAAACAAAAGTTACTTTTACTGTGTGCTCAGCAAGGAGCTTTGAAATATGCATTTGAAATTTGCTCCTCTGATTGCTAGCACTGTAACAGAATACCAGCTGCCACCTTTCTTCCCCCTTGCCCATATTTCCTATGGATCCTGCAGAACACACCCTTCTCACCTCCTTCCCCCTCTTGTTACTGTGCCACAATCTCCAAATCTAGCAAGCACACCCTGCTAAACCACCTGCCACACTTGCCAGAAAACCAGGTAGGCTGCTGCAAATTTTCTCCACTCTGTTTCCCAGACTAAATCCCAAAGTCTCATCTCTAGCACTGCAATAGAACACTGGCTGCACCCTTCCATATCTCAGTGCAGACATCTCCTGTGAATCATCACATCACTCCCTCACAACCTCTTTCTCCCACTTATTGCTTTGTCCCAAACACCAACTCTAGCTTACACTTCCTGCTAATCCAAGGACCATATGTCCAAGAACAATAAGCAGGCTGAAGGCAGATCCACATCTCTCCTTTTGCTGCTTAGATTCAAACTCCCATTCATGCCCAACTCAGTAGGATGAAACTGAGTGTGGTCTGCCTTTCTTCCATTACCCCATCCACAATTCCTTCCTCCAAATTGTTGTCTTAGGATCCTAACCTTCAACGCTATTCCCTGTAAACAAACCAATCAGTTATGGCCAAAGCAATGAGTCTCTGTTAGACTCTAGCTCTCATACCACTGCAGGTCCTCCATATTTCAATACTGATGACACACAAGTAAAAAGTCTTTTTAAAAAGTTACATAAAGATGATAAAGATCCTTAAACAAGAAATGAATAACTCTTTTGAAGAAACACAAGAAAACTATGACACTATGAGGAAATGAGTAAAACTATTAAGACTTAATGGGAAAGAGAATCATAAAGAAAATCAAAATTGAGAAACTTCTGGTGTACAAAATTTAGAAATTTGAGCAGGAACTCAACCTGTGGAGGCAACCTATACCCACATAATATGAGAGATGGAAAAGAGAATTTCAGGTACTGAATACAAGCTAGAAGAAATGTTAAATCTAATAAGTCCCTGAAACAAAACAACCAGATAATCTGGGAAGCTGTAAAAAAGAATAAACCTAAGAGTATTTAGAATAGGTAAGGAAAGAAGGAAAAGAAACCCAGGTAAAAGTCTAACAAACCACAGAAGAAAATTTTCCTAAACTAAAGGGGGTACAGGAATAGGATAGAACACCAAGTAGATTGAACAAGACAGTCTCCACAAAAATAGAAACAGAAGGAACATTACCCAATTCATTTTAATGAAGCCACAGTTAATCTAACCCCCAAACCACATACAGATACAAGAAAGACACAACAGACCAAATTTCCTTATGAACATATGTGAAAATTTTCTATAAAATACTTGCAATATGAATCCATTAACACATCTAAAAGTTCATTCACCATGGTAAGTAGGCTTCATCCCAGAGAACTATGGATGGTTCGATATATGAAAATAAATATATGTATCATTTCAGATAAAAAAGCTGAAAGAGAAATGTATATGTATTACCTCATTATATGTAGCAAAGTCTAAGAATTCAAGGGAAATACCTCAACATAATAAAGGCAATTTAAGTAAACCCCAGAGACAACATCAAAATAAACTGAGAGGAATTCAGACATCTCCACTTTCTCCATATCTACTTCATGTAGTACTTGAAGTTTTGGTTACAACAATAAGAAAAATGAAGGAGATCAAGGGTCCTAAACAGGAAAGGGAGGAATCAAACTACAATTATTTGCAGATAATACACTATACATAAGTGGTACTAGAATTCTACCAGGGAACTCAAGCAGCTGATATAAGTATTAAGCAAAGTGACTGTTTACAAGGCTAATTAAAATAAAAATTGCTAACCCTCTCATACACAAATGGCAGACTAAGCAAATCAGAGAAACAACACCTTTAACAATTGCCCAGATTATGAAAAAAAGAAAACAAAACAAACACAAATTTGCCTCAAACAAGAATAGTAGCATTAATGAAATGGTTTTCAAAAGAAACAGATTGAAGAAGCTTTGCCTCTACAGGTTTAAAGAATCCAGCCATTGGGTCCAATGCTACAAATAGTATTCATAGAGACAATATTTTGATGTAGCTGAAGTAAGAGGAAAAGAAATGAGGAATTCCATGTGCCAGTTATAGAGCTATGCTGTAAATTTAGTGCTGTGGTACTATTAAGGTGTTTGATTTTGTGTTAAGCAGATAGTGGGATAACACAGATAAGAATTAACTTAAGTAATATCCCACAGATGATGAGATCATCCTGTAAAAGTCCCACTTGATGGTGTAAGTGTAATACAGCCAGCTGCAAGAGCTGGTTTACCTCAACTCTTTATCTAAAGCAGAGGCATTCAGAGCCAAGATATTAATAAGTTGAGTGGCTGTCTCCACTGAATTTTGTAAGGCTATAACCACAGGGGCTAGAGCTGCTGTAGCCATGAGCCCCATTATTAAAGCAACAATAACGGGAGAACAGAAACAGCTACTTCTCCAGTCCAGCCATCAGTGGCATTTACAGGGACCCAGCTTAGTGGCAGTGTCCTAAGGAGCATAATGGTATCTCCATCTGCAAGACCCCAACAGGAGAAGAAAGTGCCGTTAATCTCTGAACAATTTAATGTAGTAAAGGAAGTGTGGCCTTAGAACCAGGTTAGGAAAAAAACATGAAGTCTTATAGAGGGATGCACTGTGTAGGTCAAACTAAGGACTGGTTCTCCAAGAGGGATACAGGTGGTAGTCCAATGATTCTCTGAAAAGGGAGTGATACAATTTCCTTCATAGAGGGATCCATAAAAAAAGAGACACCTTGAATAGGGATACATGGCTTATAATCCAAACAGGACCCAGGGTCTCAGAGATGTGGCTGGCCACAGACTAATTGGAGAGCCCAGCAATCACCTAGTTGTGGGTCTCACTGCAAAAAGGAATGTGTATATATATATATATGTGTGTGTGTGTGATATGTGTGTGTGTATATATATATATATATATATATATATATATATGTAATCAGTTTTTTTCCTCTAGAAAAAAACTGAATAAAAAATACTGCAAACACCCTGAGACTGAGAAAAAACTTGCTATCAAACCTTTTCTTGTCCAGATTTCCAAAGGAGAATCTAACTTGGTTGGCCTTCATTTCTTTCTGGTGAATTCCTGCAGCAAACATAAAAAGAAAGCTTTAGTTTATGACCAAAAGAAGCTGAAGTAATGCATAGAGGGATGATGTTTTAAGTCACAAAATAAAACAGAGTTCCTAAGAAATGCTGAAAAAGAAATACACACATACACACACACACACACACACACACACACACACCACAAATGCACTATAGCCTTTGACTTCATATATTGATAGTTAATAACTGCATGATATGCAATCATAAAGATAGAAATCCAATGGTGTAATCAGTATGAGTTCAAAGATATAAGAAGAAGGAAATGGATGTTTGCCAGGAAAAAACTTAATTTTCCATTTTCACTACATACAGTTTCTTTCAGTGGTAATTTTTTCTTAAATTACATGTGTGCCTTTGCCATTGTATACACACATGTGGTTTCAGTTGCCCAGGAAGGCAAGAAAAGGATTTCAGATCCCTTGGAACTAACTCATAGATACTTGTGAACTCCTTGATGAGACTGCTGGCATAAACATCCTGGTTCTTATTATTGAATGCCAGTACTTGTAAACACCAGGCTACCTCTCCAACTTCATAATGCTATTTTGTTTACTCAGTATACTGATGTTAAGCCTTTCCAAAAATGTATGAACATCCAGATGTGTTTTGCTAGAAGTCTAAGCATCTGTTAGCCCAAAGAAATTGACATATAAATTATCCTTCTCACTAAACTGTTAGCAGATTTTAAATATCAGTTCAAACATTTTCTTAAATATTTAGAACTAATTCACTTCTTTAAATACTTATAGTTAATCAAAATATTGATAGACTTTTTTAGTGATATCAACATTTTCAAATTCAAATTTCACCCACTGTTATTTTTCTATAATCTTCAGTTAATAATATCAAGTCTACCAGCTAAGTCTAGAGTCAATCAGAAAATTAAACACCTTCATATGAGTTTATATTTTTGTTCCAAACAAATATCCCTACTTTTGGTGTCTTTTTTGGCTACCAACTTGACACTCACAAGTGTTTTTATATGGTTACATAATTTGAAGTGTGAAGATGCACTTCTTTTTTTAATTAGATATTTTCTTTACTTACATGTCATATGATATCTCCTTTCCTGGTTTCCCTCCGAAAAAAAATACAAAAATAAAAAACCCTGTTTCCTCCCCCCTCCTCCTGCTCAACAGCCCACCCTCTCCGGCTTCCTGGCCCTCGCCTTCCCCTACAATGGGGCATAGAACCTGCATAGGGTCAAGGGCCTCTCCTCCCATTGATGACAGACTATGGCACTGGCAAAGCCTCTCAGGAGACAGCTATATCAGGCTCCTGTCAGCCAGTACTTGCTGGCATCTGTCAGGGACAGAGTGTCCCTGTTGTCCCTGAGAATTTGACCTTATCTGAGTAACAGTCTATTCTCGGAGGAACCATGGAGTGTTCTCGGAAAAACCATAAAATGTTTTGTCAAGGCTTCCGCTCCGGCCAGGTGTGAAGCCAGGTGCACACCCCCGCCCCACTTCCTCTTAACGCTTCCTTGCTCTGCAAGTATAATTGCCCTGCCCTTCTGAAGTAAAGTTAGGCTTTGACAACCGTTTTTGCTTGGCCTCGTTCCTCTCTCTCGCCCGTTTCTTTCAGGCTCGGTCCCCTTCGGACCCTGGTTAATTACTCGCCCCGCGGGCCGGGGCAGTGACGCCCGAACAGGGACCCCGAAGTAAGGATGCTTGCCAGATGGAACACATAAGCAGAGCTCCGGAGACAGAGATCACCACCGAGCTATGGTCCTTCCGCCCTCACGGAGACTGGCGAACGGTAAGCAAAGATTCTTCCGTCTCATAGAAATGGGCCAGCAGTTGTCGAAGGAGGCAGCTTTCATTAAGGATTTGAAGGCCTCCCTCAGGGAGAGAGGAATCAGAGTTAAAAAGAAAGACCTTATAAAATTTTTTATATTTGTGGATCAGACTTGTCCATGGTTTATCATAGATGGGCCGAATATAAGCCCAAAAAAGTGGTAAAGGGTGGGCCGAGAGCTTAATGATAGGCTTACCAAGGAAGGTCCTGATGCTATTCCCTCCACCATTTTTTCTTATTGGGGCCTCATTCGTGATATCGTTGAGGCTGCCAGTGATGACCCTGATAGAGAGCAAATTCTGGCAGTTACTGAAAACTGCCTTAGACCCCTCTCCCATACACCCTCTGTCAAATCAGTAGTCATAGACATGAGCCCTGTTAATGGACTGGCATCAGAGTCACAAGGAAGGGTTGTAAATTTGTACCCTTCCCCAACTGGGGGCCTAAAAACATATTTAACAGCACCTGTCTTTGGAGGCCCTTCAGGAGAGGATCCCCTAGATCCCGGGACGAGGCTACCCTGGAGGAGGAAGCCGCCCGATATCACAATCCCGATTGGCCCCCCTTGGCCTCTGCGCCACCTCCTCCTGCCTATCCTCTCCCCATATGTGCTCCCTCCCTGCATGTGTCAGCCGTCCCCCTAATGGAGGCTCTCGATAAATTGGCAGCTCAAGTCGCTGAATTAAAAGAGGTCCTACACCTTCAGAAGGAGTTCGCCCAACTCTCCACGGAATTGGCCTCCCTGCAGGTGTCTATTAAAGATACT
>JADRCD010220225.1:0-16802 GCA_019843815.1 Montemys delectorum
ATTTCCCTGATGACTAAGGATGTTGAACATTTCTTTAAGTGTTTCTTTGACATTAGAGATTCCTCTGTTGAGAATTATCTGTTTAGTCATGGAGGGCAGAGAGAAGGAGGGATCTGGGTGGGGAGAGAAGTAAGGAGGGGAGGATCAGGCATGGGAAGAGACAGGAGAGAGGCCCAGAGCTTCCTGGGGTCGAGATAGGGAGAATCTCTAGGAAGTCAAAGAAATCTAGGATGAAGGAGGCTCCCAGGAGTCAATGTGGGAGAGTGTAGTAAAAATGCCCGACAGTGTGGATATGGAATTTGAAGAGACCACTTCCAGTAGCCAGTAGCCCAGTGGGGACACTAACCCACCTACAAAACTTTTGACCCAAAATTTGTCTTGTCTAAAAGAAACACAGGGACAAAAATGGAGCAGACACTGAAGGAATGATGAAGCCAGGATCAGCCAGTTTTAAGATTCATCCCATGAACAGGTACCAATCCCTCATGCTACTATGCTTGCAGACAGGAGTCTAGCAAAGCAGGCCTCTGAGACCTCAACCCAACAACTCACTGAGACAGATGCAGATAGCCATGGACAAACATTGGACAGAGGTCGTCAGCCCCTATGGAAGAGTTAGGGGAAAGATTAAAGGTCCTTAGGAGATGGCAACACCGCAGGAAGACCAACCGTGTCAACTAGCCTGGACCCCTGGACCTTCTCAGAACCGGAGACACTAACCAAAGACTCTACAGAGGCTGGTCAGAGACTCCTGACAAATGTGTAGCAGAGGACTGTCTTGTCTGGGCTCAGTGATAGAAGTTTTGCATAATTATGCTGGTGTACCAGACTGAGGGATAACCAGAAGGGAGGGTACCCTCTCAGAGGTGAAGGAGAGGAAGGGGAACAACTCTGCTAGGGGGTACCAAGGTGGGGGGCAGCATTTGAGATGTAAATAAATAAAGAAACACATAAATATTTATTAAAAGAGTGATATGTCTGGATTGTATGGTAAATATCTACTAGTTTTCAGAAAGCTACATCCTGATGTACAGAGTGGCTACACTAGTTTATTCTCCATGCAGCAGTGAATAAATTCTCTCTGTCTCCAACATCTCTGCCAACATTTGTCATCATTTGTTTCTTAGGTCTTTGCCAGTTAGACTAGGATGGGATGAAAACCACAAATGTCTTTTAAATTGTATTTTACTAATGGGTAATGATGTTGAGTACTTTAAAATATATTTCACAGTCATCTGTATACTTTTTGGAACTCTATACTGAACTTCACAGGCAATTTTTAATTGAGCTGTTTATGTCCTTGGTAGTTAGTTGTTCTTGAGTTCTTTCCTTTTCTACATGATAAAATTCTTCCAAAGACACACCTAATTGGTGAAGATTATTACTCATTCAGTAGTCTTCCCATTTCCTTGAGTAGATGCATGGTTGTGCACACTGCTTTTCAGACGCTTTTTAGTTCTGTCAGGTTCTGTTTTTCAACAACTGTCCTAATAACTCATTCTCTCGGGGGTTTGAAAGACATTTTCTGTGACTCTAAATTGAAGCATATTCTTTACATTCTTCTGTATGTATTCATATTTTGAAGTTCTTGATCCATCGGGCTTGAGCTTTGTGCACCAGGAAAGGTAATGATCTCGTTTCAGTCTTCTACATGCATCTATCCAGTTTTTTTTTCTTTTTACCAGCACCATTTGTTAAAGATTCTGTCTTTTCTATAGTGTGTTTTATTGGCTTCTGGCAAAAAGCAGGTATTGTAATTACATGGACTTTTATCTGGGTCTTCCCCCCTGTATTCTACCAATAAATGAGTCAGTTTTCATAACAGTTCCATACTGTTTTGACTACTAAGGTCTGTAGTGTATATTGAAATCAAGGATGGTAATAACTTATTGCAGTGCTTTCTTTTTATGTTTTAAGAATTCTTTGACTAACCTAGGATTTTTTTTTGCATTTCCATATCAATTTTGAGACTACAAATTTTATAGAGAATTATGTTGGATTTTGGTGAGATTGAATGGATCCTGTAAATTAAAGTGATTTAAAAATGCTATTTAGAAACATACTACTATAGGAACTTCATAACTCTTTCTCTCTCTCTCTCTCTCTCTCTCTCTCTCACTCTCTCTCACTCTCTCTCACACACACACACACACACACATTCACTCACATACACATCATTCATACACACATGTAAAAGGAATATGAATGGAGTTACCTTATAATAGGAGGACAATGCCTTCTGCAAGTAATATTGGCTATCAAATTTCAGGCCAATGCAAGGTGTACAACACATTAATTGAATGGCTGGTGTCACTGGGTTGTCCTAGACCCCTACCAAAAGTTTGCATGCTATTGTCATTGCTAAAGGTTGTCTTCTAAAGCTTTATATTGAGGCCTGAGTTTTGAACACATGATAAATATGAGTCATAGGGTAAAGGAGAAATCTTGTTATCAACTTGAAAGCTTCATTCCTACTGGCTAGCTTTGATACTGATAGAGGATTTTTGTGTACGCTATCAGCAAAGACAGTAATCAGCTGTTTTATCCAGTTTGTGAACACTGTGAGCTGCAATAAGGACTAGCCTTTCAAGATGCTCAACAGTGGCATGAGCATCATAGCAGAAACCAATCACACTTTGTTTAGATTTAAGATGCAGGCATGAGGATGCCTGCTGCTGTTGACTGTTCCAAAACTTGTGGCTGCCTTGTGTACAAGAGATGACTTCACACTTCCACCTTCTTAAATAGAGTAATTAACTGTTCCCCAATTTCTTGTTTTTATATGCAAAGCTTAGTGTATCTTTCAATCCTAATCAGAGAAGCTTTTTCAGTTGATGGCAATTATTAAGAGACCCCAATTAGTCATTGTGCAGTGAAAAGGAGACTGAATTGCTGAGCTCTATGTGGCAGCATCTATATCACAACCTTTCTACCAAGGCTAAGAAATTACTATGAAGGAAGATGTAGAAAGACTGTAACAGCCAGGTATAGTGGGCATCTGCTGTGAAACAATTTTTTTCAGGCTTGGCAGGATTTTTGCATATATAAACTTACTTATAACAATTATGGTCATATGCTTCAGACCTACAAAATGATCAAGTCAACCAAAATCTGGCATGGATGGAGGAAGGGCTCGTGAAGCCCAACTCCATAGCTTTGGAACCATTAGCATCATGGGTGCTAGTAGCGCAAGAGTCATTTTTTTTTTCCCTGAATGTAATCTGGATGAGGCTATCTATATTCCAGGAGATGATCCTCTACCCATATTTATACAGGCAAAACTAAGTACACTCAGTGGATTTTAAAATATAGCAGATGAAGTTGGAAGAGAAAATTGATAGGAGGATTAGCATAAGGATTTAAGTGAAGGAGCTGGTTGATATATTTAAAAAATATATACATGTGTATAAAATTCCCAGATAATAAAAATATTAAACTAGGAATATTTGATTAGCATTTAAGTCAAAGGGCTATCATAAAAAACCACCTCCCTCCTTTTTATAATTTGGTACACTATAGTTTTACTGACTTAAATGTAGCATTGAGTTTCTTAGCTACCAACTCAAAGATGTAATGATTAAATTTAAGACATGCTCTATCAACACCTTGATGTATTTTACTAAGTCCATAGGATCATTACTCAGCTGATCTTTGGATCTCTCTGTGTGGGTTGATTTTGATGAGCTGCAAGTCAGACTAAATGACATAGTTCCCCTTGAGTCTGCCTGTAGCAGACAAGTAGGACAAGTTAGCTGAAAAAAATATTGTCCAATTTCATCTACATGTAATGAATGGAAAGAAAAAGAATACATTTTTGAAAGCACATACCTTCATATAATTATACACACTCAAAGATATATTGAAGCACACACATTCACAGACCATGACACACTTCCACATTCACACACTCACACTCTCATGCCCATATGCAAACACACACACACACACACACACACACACACACTCACAGTCACTCACATAGTCATATTTACACATTCATACCATAGCTCCTTCTATATTACTATTTATTAAGAATCAAAGATTTAAAGCAAGAGGATACTTTATTGAATTGGTTGACTCCAAGTTTCCTGTGGTTTTGGAAATCATTGAAAGGCCTAGTTAAAAATTTGGATTCCTACTCAATAAAACTGATTTTACATGACAAGAGAATATAATGTAAATAAAACACGTGATATAGCTGGAAAATACAGTGTTGCTTGACACAATTTGGCATTGCCTACAGGATTACTGGCAGATTGGGCCTGTCTCCTACCTAGGTGGTTGTGGCTGACCTAGCACAGGACTCTCCTGGTGCTCTGATGACTGGGTGTTTCGTATGCAGGTGCTTTATGCAGAATGTTCTGTTTTGGATAGTTTTCATTTCTAGCTGCTTCATGATGCAGAAGCTTAGTTACTCTGACCCTGAGAGTAACACTAGCATGTAGAATCAGCTAGGAGAAGCTAAGATCAGTTCATCTTTGGTTATAAAAATGAAAAAAAACCCCACAACTTTTAAATTGTCTGAACATGCAGCTGTGTCAGTAAGCAAGACAAAGTGCTAAAACATACTGAACTGTGAATGGTAATTAAAGTATACATCATATCACCATACGACAGGGTATCCAAGGGAGAATAAGGCCTTGGCCTCATGCAGACTACTGATCCACACAATCAACTATCTAAAAATTAGTTTGTTTATTTATTTATTTATTTATTTATTTATTCTTTGTCTCTTAGGAGTGTGCTTTCTGAACTAAAGAGACACCATGTTTTGTTATATGCATCTTTGTCTCATCATTAAATTTAAGTTTCATCAGAGTGATGTAGCTGTGCTCACTTCATTCAAGGCAGTGTGTTGTCTGGTTCTAAAACTATTTCTTGAATAAGGCTAGAGGTCTGTAAATAAAGTGTTGCTCCACAGGATTGTGGATGCATCTTCAAAGCCTCAGATTCCATGGAAAAAAATCTGTGCATGCATTTGTAAATCTTGTTGTTCAGGAGGCACACAGGAGTATTAATGGACATGCTTGGCTAGTTAAATTGGCTAATGGGTAAGCATTGGCTACTGTGAGAGATCTGTCTCCAAGACTAAGGTACGCTGTAATTGTGTACAGCACTTAGATTTATCTGTGGTCTCCACATGTATGCACACACAAGTTTCTATCCATATTCACAAGTACACAATCACCAAATATGCATACATATACCACATTTCCATACAAAAATGTACATTTAATGAATGAAAATATTTTTCTCACTGTTCTATTTACCTTTTTTCTAGGCTGGCAAGAGATAATTCTTATCTCAGTAAATATTCAGAATAATGTATTTTGTGTATTATGCATTTGTGTGTGTGTGAGTGTGTGTGTGTGTGTGTGTGTGTGGTGAGGTACACAGACACTCACGTGGGTGAGTGCTCACATGTACAACTGTGCTTATACATACATGCACATGCATATGGAGGGCAGAGCTTGGTGTTCAGATATTCCCTTTGATTGTTTTGTGCCTTAGTTTTCAGTACAAGACTTCTCACTAAACATGGTGCTCACTCATTTGGCTGGGCTGCCTAGGCAACGAGCGCTACGGCTCTTCAATATCACTAATGCAGGAGTAGCAGACTATGCCCCCATGCCCAGATTTTTGTAGACGCTGGATGGAGGTCTGGGCTCAGGTCCTTAAGCTTCCACTGCAAGTACTTTGCTGACAGTCATCTTTCCAGTTCCTTCTTAGAATAATATCTTAGACATAAGTTCAGACATTTAAGTTGCAGACTAGGTGGTAATGCTATGACTCATGGCTACACCCAATATGGCTGTGAGGTTGTAACCTTCTTAGGCTACAATGTATCCTCTTGTTACTTAGGAAAGCATCTCTAAGCAAGGGAAAGAGGATTTGTTTGCTCTTGTTTTACAGATGGTGAGATAGGCTGAGGCCACTTAAAGCACTGACTCAAGAGTCAAACCTAACTTAAGATGCCTTGGCAGAGAATTGCATCTCTTCCTGCAGAGTTCAGAAGAGTGTGAGACTTTGCAAGCAGCATAAATTATTTAATGACCTAGTTGCATCTTTTTTGCATCCAGATGAAGCTGGCATGGTTTTGCTTTTCTTTTCTTTTTTCTTTTCTTTTCTTTTTGTAATTGTAGATGAGAGAAAAAAATAGTGGCAACTGGCAAGAATATTATTTGACTTATAAAATGTGTATAAGCTTACAAAAATTTCAGGCATCTCCTAGGATTTCACGAGTCTCCTTACGAGTCCCCTTTATCTTATCTTTCTTTACATCCCCACATATAATCTCTCCCAGGGTCTAAATATTAAGGTACTGCAGGTTTGGGTTTACCTAGTTTGTTTATGCATTTCAGATATGTTGAGTTGAGAAATACAATAAGTATTTGCTTGTGCACACACACACACACACACACACACACACACACAAACTAGCTATCTAAATCAATAGTACCTGTGAAGTATACACTCGAATGCAGAATTATGAGATATACATTCTTATTCTTACTGTGTATAAGGTGATGTGCTTTACTGAGCAAGCTCTAGTTTTATTAATCCATTCATGGAGCTAGTCTTGTTATTCAGATCTTCTGAGTTATGTATATAGGCCATTCATTAATGGATTTTTATGTGAATAAAAAGATGTGCTGTAGAGTTGTTGATTAAAATTTGGGGTTTAAAAAATTAAAGAATATGGGAGAGGTGTAATTATTAATGATATTTTTCAAAATGTTTTTTAATGTCTCTTCTTTACTGTTTTTTTCCTCTGAACTGAAAGACATCTTAAAAATAAAATTATTCAGTGTTCTAATTAGGGTTACTTTTGCTGTGATAAAGCACCATGAACACAAATAAGTTGAGGAGGAAAGGGTTTATTTGGCTTACTCTTCCACATCATAGTCTACCATGGAAGTTGGGACAATAATTCAAACAGGACAGGGGTGCTGCTGACATGCTTGCTCCCTGTAGCTTGGTCAGCCTGCTTTCTTACTGATCCCAGGACTATCAGCCAAGGGGTAGCACCACCCATAATCGTCTTGGCCCTCCCCATCAATCAATAATTAAGAACTCGCCCTACACTACAGACTTACCTACAACCCAATCTTATGGTGACATTTTCTCAATTGAAGTTCGATCCTTTCAGATGATTTTATAGTGTGTCAGGTTGACAAGAAAACTTGCCAGAACACACAAGAAATGAAGAATTTGTAATGATAAAGTAATTTAAAAAAGCAACAACAGGAAAACAGCATCTTCTTCCCCTGCCTCCTTCTACCTTTCTCTTCCTCCCTCCCTTTACATCATTCTCCTTTAAGATAGTAAACCACATCCCTTTATGATTTAAACACATTGAAACTGGCAGTTCTGTCATGATTCTACCCAAGAATAAATCTTATCTTTATTTAATTTTTCAGTTTTGAACATGATAGAACATTCATGATCTTTTCTTATTTCTAAAAATGAAAAACATTCATAAACTAAAGACATTCTATTTTTGGAAGTTTTATTGATAATTTCATACATGAAATTATAATTACATTATTTCTATGTTTCCTCTCTGAACTCCAACTCCTCCCATATTCTTATACTTCCTGTTGAATTAATGGCTTCTTTATACTTAATATTGATTCATATATGTATTTACATATGTATATGCAAACTGCTGAGTTTATTTTGTGTTACTGCTCACATGCACATATGTTTTGGGATGACTACTTAGGTTGGCTCCCAATGCAAGGGAGCTTATTCCTGGAGAAGACCAATAATCCTGCTCTTAGCATCCATTGACTGCAGGTAACTCCTCATCAGTTGGTGTTTGTGAAATTTTCCCCATATATATTTATTTGCATGTGAACCGATATTGTCATTTTGTAGTTCTTGTTTTGGTATGTATGTTTTTGAAACTTCATCAGTACACTTTCCTATCTAGAGACACTATTTCTCTGAAGGTATCCTGTTCTCTGGTCCTTGGCATCTTCCTATGCTCTCTTCTGAGATTTTCCTCTGAACTGTAGATATAGGGGCTACACTGTAGATAGATACATCTGTGTTAGACTCTCTAAAGTTACTTGTTCTTTGCATTTTGACTGGTTGCAGATCTCTGTAAAGGTCTCTATCTGCTTTGTAAAGAAACTTGTGTCCAGGACTCAATGTGGGTGACCTAGACAGGGCCCCCAGCAGAGGAATGGGAACATTAAATCATCTTCAAAAATTGATAACCCCAAATTACTCCTGTCTAAAAGAAATGTAGGGACAAAAATAGAACACAGACTGATGAATGGTTGAGCAGGGTCTGACCCAACTTTGGTTCCATCCCAAGGCCAGACAGCAAACCCTGACACTATTACTGATGCTATATTGTGCTGGCAGACAGGAGCCTAGCATGGCTGTCTTCTGAACAGCTCTACCAGCAGCTGACTGAGAAAGGTACAGATACTCACAGCCAAACATTGGACTGAGGTTGGGAGCCCCTGTGGAAGAAATAGGAGAAGGATTGAAGAGTTGAAAGGTATGACAATCCCATAGAAATCCCAACTGTGTCAGCTAACCTGGATCCCTGGGAGCTTCCAGAGACTAAGTCACCAACCAAAGAGTATATACATGGGCTGGACTCACTACATATGAAGCAGAGGACTGTCTTGTCTGTCTTCAGTGGGAGAGGATGCCCTGTGGGTATAATGGATATTTAGAATGAAGTTAGACATCATCTTACTTTAGAAAAGTGGATTGGTAGAGTCTTCTCTGGGCTCTATGACCTCTCTAACTAAGTTCTAGGTCTGTATCATCAGGCTGGTATGGAAAAAAGCAGTGGTAGGTCCTCCTCTAGGTTCAATGAACTCTAGCTATAGGCACGTGTTCAGGTCTACAGTATCAGGCTGCTATGGAAACATCAGTGGTTGATTCTCCACTAGGAGGCTGGCAAGCTGCCATAGAGTATCATTCCACTACAGAATAGTTTTGCAGAACCCTAAGCTCTGTTACTTCTCTAGCCATGAGCAGTTGGGCAGATTTACAACACCATTGTGGAATATTTTTGCACAACTCTCATTTCAAATCTACCCTCCCATCCCCCACTGAGTGGCCTGAAGTTAAGGAATGCTTCTTTTGTACATGTCTACACAAAAGTTCTAAGAATCCACTAACATCTTAGAATCCCACAAGTTCTTTTGAACTCCTGTAGTTTTGCAAATTTCATAAGACAGGCTGAATCGCATTTGCTACAGGGCCTGGTCAGGTTCTCCATTGCTAAACTCTGGTTCTTCTAGCCTTAGTCATTTAATTTCCTTGTATAAACTCATCTCTTCAGCAGAATCTGAAGCCTTGGATATATGAATGGATCTTTATAATACTTAGTTTGCTTCTGGTGAAGTTATCCTATAGTGCTCTGGCTTAAGAAATTATGAAAAAAATCAATGACACATTGAATGTCAGAAACAAAGGTGCAATGATTCTTAAGAAGTGACTTTGGATGATTGCAAAGTTCGCTAAACAAGTGGGAGTAGAGAGAATCACAAATTCTTCGTACAACAATTATTATCATCTTATGTACAAAATGAGGCATTTAGAAAACAGTTCTAATAAATTCACACATGCTTTGTGTAGTACATTACAGTCCACACAGAATATGACACTATGAGAATACTAATTTAATATAGACTTGGGGTGGTTGAAGGACAGATATATAGTATTAGGTTGGTTCTAAGATAAAAAGAGAAAATTCATCAAACTGGTTTCTCTTCTCCAAATGCCTCCAACATAGAGAAAGCGTAAGCTGTACAGGATATGGCTATAAACAAAGCATTTCTAGTCTAATAACTCACAAGAGTAGTGTGTGTTTTTGAACATTAGCACAGGTATCATGTCTGAGTTGCTAAACACACTAGATTGCACTGAATACAACAAATAATATTGTTGAAGAGATTTTCATTTGTTTAAAGAAAACCATATACTCAAGAAAATTGTATTTCTTAAATAGGGCAGAAGTCGCCAAACTTTGCAAAGTAATATCTTAATCTAATTAGAGGAAGAGTGCATGGAAGTTCTGTTGCTTACTGAATGAACCATAGATAATTATCCATCCATATGAGAAATGACTGTTCATGTTGTATGCCCTGTGTTCATAACCATTGAACATATGCAAATAAATGACATGTTTAGTGAATGAAGTTGTTAGGAAAAAGTGTGTGAGGAGCTGTTAGGTAGTTATTAAGGCTAGTGTTTTGTGTGTAACTAACTCAAAGTTAAATAAGCCAGCATATTTTAGCGATTGATATATTTATTAGGGGAAATTTGATTTGTTTTATACATCTGCTGTCAAATGATTGGAATGATTTGTGAGAACACATACATGTCATTGTACATGAGTTTTTTCCTCTAATTGCCCTTAGCAATAATATACGTTGCAGTATGTTTCAGAAGTGAGAATGCTCAGATTTACTTCACTGAAAGCCAGGACCATCTGTAACTGCTCCCAATGGTGACTAGGCTTCATTTACATAGTTCCCTGGATCATTTTATATTTTCTTCCTACATCATGGGAAAGATCCCAAAAGGCTGAGTATTTTCAGAAGTCAGTTGGAATCTGGCATTGGGTTAACTTGATCTGGGTGTTGATTTAGGGAAAAAAAAAAAAAACAAAAAAGAAAAAAACAAGGCTTTTCCTTTATGACTCAGGAGCAAAATGAAACAGATGGTAGGCTGAGGAAAGAAGAGACTGTTAATAGATTTCTTTCCAAAAAGATTTGGTGCTAACATAATATACTCAGAAGACTGGAGCATTTTGATGATACCAAATATAGGAAATAAAGATGACACTGATTATTTTATAATTTATGTGCTGCTTGAAAGAAAACTGTGTTTACTTGGGCTGATTTATTTTTGCTCAGAATGGTGTAGAAATGCACATAATTTTAAAAAACAAAATTAGTTTCTGTGTTTCTGCATAAGATTTTTAACTCAGGGCTAATATTTTTTCCTCTGACTTATAATTTTTAAACTCCAATTCATTCTGTAATATAGTTAGGTCTATTTCTTGTAGGTATTGATATATATGTATCCATATAAAAACCAATTTGGTTGTTACATTATAGAAATAGTAAATTATTTCCAGTATAAAAACTTTCATAGTTGATTGAAAAATATAATGTTACAGTGTTTATGAAACTATTTCTACAGAGCTGAGTGCTTGCCATTTGTTGGAGTCAGAACAAATCACTAAAAGCACTCTTTTAATATACAGCTTTTCTTTTGCTTCTGACTGAGAATCAAATGTTTATGTCTACATGCCCCTTTCAAGATTTTATTACTATATATTAATGGTGTAAAATAAACCAGTTCTAATATGCATACTTTCTGTTGTTTTTGTCCTGCTCTTGGAACTGAATCTAAATTATTTCCCATCTCAATCCTTAAAATGTGTCTGCTTTATGTCTTGACAGATATTCATAGACACTGACTGGTGGCATGCAGCTTCTTTCCTGACTGTAAAGCATTATGAACCTCAACATTTGTACTTGTGGGTGTTGTAAGAATTTTGCCACTACATTTCCCTAAGGACGAGTCTGAAGTGCGTGAAAAACAGGTAGCATTTTTTCAGAACTACATATAAACCACGTGGACTAGGAGGACAAGAAGCAGAGAAACAAGGTATGTTTTTTCAGATCTACTTTATATAGTGATAAAAAAAAAAAAAAAAAAAAAAAAAAGAGCTCCAGTAGTCGAATGTGGAAAAACCAACGCGTTTGGAAAGACAAAGGAAAACAAACAAAAAACCTCCAAGGTGGTGCAATCCTTAAATTTAAACTAACAGATCTAAAATAAAAGCTATTTGTTTTCCTACTGTTTGTGTGGTTATAGACATGTTGTAGATGCTGGGAGTCTGTTGTCTCCTGCCTGTAATGAAGATAGTGACAATATTTGTCAAGCTTGCCGAGGATCTGGGAATACTGTATACAAAGAAGAAATCATAGGGGTTGAATTTTCTATGTATTCCCACACATAGCAGGTAGTTGGCACCTGAGACAAATACTGATCATGTGACAGATGAAGACTACACAGGGCTGATTTGTCCACTTTCTCAATTTTTATTTAGATACATAGGCATGATAACATAAAACATGACATCTGATTTTGATTTTGGCAATTTTAAACATATTCTTCCAAGGCAACCACATCTGTAATCCAAATGTAGATTAATTCAGTGTGTTTCCTGGAGCAGACTTTATGAAAGTTGGTGAAGTAAACCAGTGGGTACCTGAGGTTCCCGTCGCAGCGGTAATACAATAGCCTATGATCGTTCATCCTTGTATAGTGAGAGGATATTGACATCATTGTAGAGCTAGACTGAAATCAGAAAAATAATTGGTCTTCAGTTACAGGGAAAAAATGACAAGGCCAACTGTCTGGAGAGAAAGAAATTCTGAGTGGAGAACTGAGACTGGAGCAGCGAACTCATTAGTGAGCATCCTTCTCGTTCACTTTTCCTTCCTTCATTTTACTTCTGAGATATTTGGCAGTATTCCTTATAATCTGAGATTATCAGATTATTTCATTCTTCTGTATTTTAACAAATCTTTTACAAATTTATAAGTTTCTCCTAAGTGTAAAAGCTTTTGATTGCTTGAATTCAATTTTTGAAATTATCTTTTATAATTCAGTTGAAATACAATTTATGCTTTTAGTAAATCTCCGTAATACATATCTTTCATGCCTGTTAATACAGTCAGTCCTCCAAGTCTAGATCCAATGATCATTGATGTCATCCTTTCTACCTATTGGCAGAGCTGTTTAAGTGACAGGGTATTTGATGCAGTGTACAGTGCATTCTAAGTGTGCTGCCGCATGACAGCTTGTTCCATGATCTGATCTTCTCATCTTTAGAGTTAACTTATACAGTACCTTTCTTAAAGCTAGGGAACGTTCTTTACATCAGCACACTCCTCATAGGACAGGATCCTAGGGGCTTTAAAATCTCTCCAGACATAAGAAGTTCCATAATATTGCTAAAAACACTCATTTTGCTTTTGCTTGAAGATGACTATGGATCTTACTACTTCAAAGATAGTCAATACATGCCTTCCTGGAGATGAAAGATTGCTCAATTTCCATAACCATGAAGGAGTTGTTTTTTGCTATTAATCTACATTCTGTATAATTCTAACACATAGCTTCAGCACTCACATATGGGACTATATGCATTATATTTTATTCTATTTCCATGTAACATTTCTCATAAATATAAAATATTAAATGCCTAGGTCCCCAAAGTTTTCCTTTAAAGCAGCAAACAGAATTAACTAGAGTACTCGGCAAGCTGCAAGGCCAGTGCAATGAATAATGGAAGGATTCCCTCCCTTTCTTCTGTGGACCATAGATGTGTACCAGTGCTGGCTTACTGACCCCTGTACTTGGCTGTTCAAAATGCTGCAAGTGAAACTCCTTTGCTCTCTTTGAGTCATTTGCTATCTCTCTGTGCTGTGTTGATCAAGTTGTTTATGTAATAATCTTCCTTACTTGGGTGATTTTTTTTTCACATAGTAGAAAAGGTAATTAAATATTGCCTATGGTTGCAAAGTACAGAGTTTGGAAGTGTGGATTCTCTCAGATCCAAGCTGAGCTCCTCACTCACTGCGCCATTCTGCATTTGTCAGTGACAGTAGGGGTAACTGTTTTATGATTGGTATATCAGACACACGTAAAAAGAGTGAGGACTCATTCTCTTGCTCCCATTAATCCCATGGCTTATCAGGAATGACCTGGTCATAAAAACAAGGTAGCTTTATTTGAATAAATGCTTTTGTATGGGTAACCACTGTTTTTGAAAATAATCAGTCACAATCAGTCTCAGCAGGTAGAGCTAAGGCTGACACACTCATCTTCCAGAGCGCTGCATCACAGCTTCTGCAGACATCAGCATGCATTGCCTTCTGTTGCTCTTCTTTTCTTTCCCAGAGATCTCAGTGACTAGAGATCATGTCTTTTCTTCCCTCTGGAAAAATTAAGTTTTTCTTTTGTTTGTTGTTTGCGATTTTTGTTTGTTTGTTTGTTTGTGTGTGTGTGTGTGTGTGTGTGTGTGTGTGTGTGCTAAGTGCTTACCTAGGATGTATTAAGTACGTTATCTACTTAAGATTAGTTCATCTGTGAGTGAAGGTCTAAGTGAACAAGTGTTGACATTGGCAAAGCCACATAAAGGATCCTTGTGAGTGGCACACCTTTCCTAGGTGAGGTTAGAGAGAAGACAAAGCGTCCCGTGGAGGTCTGAGTCCGAACAAGCACTGTGCACAGAAACCATTTACTGTAGCTTCTCCTCCCCTACGCCTGAGACTGCTGACCTACATAGACCCCTCGAAGACCCTGGATAGTCCCTCCTACAGTGCTGTATAGGCACCCTGAGATCCCAGGTTGTTGTGGTAGTTGGTGTGGTTCCATCAAAGAGCACTAGGTCCACCTGATACCAGCCTTTTTGAATCTGGATGTCTCTAGATTTCATTTTTTTTTCTTAGAAAGATTTAATTAATTAATTAATTAATTAATTTATTTAATGTATGAGTGCTCTATTTGCATGTATCCCTGCATGCCAGTAGAGAGCATCAGATCACATTATGGATGGCTGTGAGCCAACATCTGGTTGTTGGGACTTGAACTCAGGACCTGTATAAGAATAAACAGTGCTCTTAACCATTGAGCCATGTCTCCAGCCTGTCCACATTTGTTTTTTAATGTCTGCTTTTTCTTCACTCTCTGGTCATCATGTCAGAATTCTTGGAGAAAGGCACATAAAGACAGAAACAATGTTGTAATGTATCAATTTTTTATTATGAAAATATTTATTCATTTTCGGACTTCTGTTAACAATTGCAATAATATTTGGAACATGTTATGTATCAGGCTATAGCATGTGGAAATCAAAAGCAATTGTCAAATTAGTCTGATATGAAAAACGCATTCTTTCTGATTGCTTAAAAAGCAGTCTTCTGTAATCAATGTATTATCTCTGACAACAGGCTTGCTGTACTGACCTCCTTTCTGGTTGTCACTTGAAGGGACACTAGCCTACCAGAGGATGTGGCACTGGGAAGCCTTGCAATTCCCCCCATTTCCTCTGCCTTGCTAAAAACTGATAGATTACATTCCTAAAACTAACAACCAAGGATTATTCCCTTACTTGGCCACTTGCTCCTCCTGAGGCTGATCACCAAGGTCCAGCAATCAAAATATTGAAGTCTAGCAATCAAAATCTCCCTTTGGTTCACCTAATTAACATACCTAATTAAAATAAACACCTCATCTTAACATGGGGGTTTCCTTTTTTATCTTTATCAACTTTCATTTTCCTATATGACATGTCTGTCTCCTCTCTGTCTAGAAGGAATCCCTTGTCCCTTCCTATGTCAAACTTGCCTTTCCTCTCTCCTTTTCCCCTTCCCCTTTCCCCTCTTCCTTTATCTCTTGACTTTGTCTCTTATTCTCTTCCCTCTGCTCCTCTGAGACAAATAAATCTCCTTTGTGCTGGGAAGTTGGTCTTGGAGGTCCTGAGCTGACCCTTAGTCTTTCAGTGATTACTTTGTTTTATTCACTTTCTAAGTGACTCTTAGTTTGGACCTTTATGATTCTGATCCTCTTCTTCCCTTCCCCATCGTCCCTTTCTGCACATTTCATAAAATTCTTTATTTAAATTCCCTTATTTTTTGACATTATAATTACATCACTTCTACTTTCCCTTTCTGCCCTCCAAATCTTCCCATATACTCCTCTTCACTCTTTCAAATTCATGATTTTATTCATGACTTGCTGCATATTTTCATATGCAGATACGCATATACATATACAGTCCTAAATACGTAAGTACCATCTGCTCAGTCCATATAATAAACTAGTGTGTGTGTTTTCAGGGCTGCACATTGATTGGAATTGGAAAATCAATTGATGTGCTCTCCTCTGGGGAAGACTATATCTCTCATTCTTAGTATTCCTTAGTTGCCTGTAGTTCTTTGTGTAGAATCAAGACCTCCTGGGCTTTCCCTGTCTGAATCAGTATGTGTCAATTTCTTCTAAAGACCAGGGTAAGATCTAGTGTTCCAGAAGGAATTTAATGCTTTTGGTGATTCACATCACACTTGTAGCACTTGCCTTTGCCTGATTAAGGCATGAGCATTTATGTATGACATAAGTATGTTTTGATATATGCCCTGTGGTGAGTGTATATCTCTCTAGGAGAGATAACTCCTTCCTGTTCCTGAACTACCTTTGCATACAAGTTGTGTAAAGAAACTGTATGATTATGAGTCTGATACAGTAGCCCTTTATTTCAATAGATTGCATAGTTATGTTGTCCCACACACCCCACCCTAGTGAAGCCATAAAACTCTCCATGAACATGTTCAAATCTGAAAATGGAGTTAGTTCAATAAGTACATGGTTTAGCAATTCCCAGAAACTATTTTTTTTCATTTATTTTTGTCATGTCTCTGATATATTTATTTTTTTAGTTGTATCCTTCAAATCACACTTTTTTTCTGTCTTCTTTTAGATACTGTAATAAGAACCTTTAGAGTGTGTGCCAAGCTCTCGGTGGGAGTCCTAAAAACTGATTGTTCTGGGTGTTTTCATTTTCCTGGACTTTGCTATTTGAAATTACTTTAGACACTTGGATAGTTCAGGGATTTTGAAAGAGATTCAGAAATACCACTTAATTCACCTTCTTTTTTGAACTGAAGCTTGCAAACGAAAAAGGAAATTGTATATATTTTCTCCACAGAAAAGTAGAATGGAGAGACTTCAGGCAAAGACTGGGTTTT
>JADRCD010220227.1:0-24152 GCA_019843815.1 Montemys delectorum
GCATAAATATAATGAGTAAATAAATGTGGAAAACATCATTTTTAAATTTGCATTAAATAATACAAAGTATGTGAAAATAAAAATTTTTATTTGGTTAAAAATTTGATGGATACATTACTTGCTACTTTTTAAATATTTCACTTATTTTAGTGTGTGATTGATTCTTCATTTTGTGCCCGGTGCTTAGAAAAAAAATGAAGCAATTTTATTCAGCATCCAAAATTCAGCAAGCATTTAAGAGATTTCCTAACACATACCTAGATAAAAGAATGAAAATATTAGAGGTATCTATTTTCCTAGGACAGGAAAATGCCTTTATTCTTTATGGCATAGAGTTAACTGTGGTCATTTACAATATGAACTGACCCTAGTAATGCCCTGGTATTACATAATGTAGCTACAGCTGTATTTTTTCCCTATTGATATGAAGATATGCACCTCCCCTATACAAGAAGAGTCATGGGATGTTTTGTCGTGTTTCTGAAATCAGAAGAATCCCCCAAGACATGGAGCTATCTGAAGTGAACAGTTTGAAAACCCAGTCTCCACTTCAGCTCTGAAGGTGTAGAGAATATTGAACCACTGCAGTAGTAATAGAAAAGATGATGAGGGTCACATGATATTAATCTGCATAAATGTGGTAACTAAAATTGCATAGTAGGTGTTTATTACTTTATACAAGCAAAAAGACTAAGTTGTGCAAAGGAGGATACTATGAACAGGTAAGACTTTCACTGCTAAGATAGCTCTAGATAACTTGAGAGAGAGAAAAAAATTCATCTTGGCTTCTTTTTCTTTCTGTATCAGAGACAATGTTAGTTCTCCTTATATATAATCATCTCCTGTTGGAGAGTGACCTCAATGTACTTGAAGGCTGTACATTATCTATGCTTGTTAAGCCAATGAAGCCAAGGGGAATATGAACTTCCATTCCTGAAGGGAATGTGAGAATGTTGCTCAATGTTTGTAATATAATGATTCCTGTCACTCATCTTATATGATATGTTTCTAACTTCTATCCTTGCTTGATCATCCATGTTCTAAATCATGAAAATACTCTCAAAATGTCAAAAATTCAGCCATAAAGTTTGTGTTGATTAGTTTTCATTGTCAACTCAAAACAAATTATGTAGTCTCATAAGAGGAAAGCTCAACTGTGAAGTTGCATAGATCAGCTGGTTTATGGAAATATAGGTAAGACACTAGATACATTTCTTCAGATGGATTTCTGTTATGATCCAGGTACAGACAAAGTAATCAGGTATAAACTTTTAGCAAGAACAGCAGAAAAATAAACAGAATATACTTGAAAACCAAAGGAAGTTGGCAAACTTGTCTACAACAGCCTGCCAACACAGGGTGCAATAGGAATGATAAATACAACTGTGGCTTCCCATAAACATACGATAATGTATATTCAAGCACAATTGTTCGGGTCAACCTTTCCTACAGAGTAGTAAGAACATCTAGCAGCACATCAAAGCCAATTCGTAGCTTCAGTAGAAATAAATGAGCCTCACTTGGATCTGTTCAGCTTGTTCCTTGTTTTCTAGAGCAACAAGAGAAGTGTGGCAATTACCAATGACCATGTCTTTGAATTCTCATCCCACAATATGTGCTGTCTCCTAGAAACACTGACATATTCAATGACTTGGGGATTACAAATTATAAAAAGAAATCAATAATCAGAATGCTAATAAATTTGACAGATATTTAATTGGAAAAGTTCTAAAAGATGATATTTATATACTATGGAAATGACCCTTTTACCTACATTTCAAACTTGTTCTGTTGTCACATCTATAATCATCTAACTCTTGAATCTCCTAGACTCTCCCTAGCTGGTTATTCTCAGCCATCCTAAAAGTTGTCATTTTGCAGACTAGACAAAAATGGTCATCTCCAATAACCAAGGTCTCGACTGGAACTGAAGTGTACTTTATCAAGTAGCCTCTTAGAGCCATTTTGCAGGTCCAGCAACCTTCATACATTGTTAAGCCTTTGCCCCTCTGCATGATATCTTCATAGCATCCAGCTCTAACACATAATTTTTACCATCTCTCACTTCTGATATCTCATATAAATTATCTAGGATTATTTATATTTAACATTATCATATACCCCTATGTCTATGTAGACCTCCACTTATAATCCATCCTCCATGTCTTGCCCAATGGCATAAGTACTCTGTGGGTCAATAATTCTCATTTAAATAACTGATATAAGCAAAAGCAAGTGAGACTAAAAAGGAACTGGAGAAGGTGATGTGTAAGTCTGTTACCACTTCTCTAGCAACTTCATAAAGCACTCTACTGACATTTTGGAATTTAAACCCCTCTAAAATTCTGTAGCACATGTCCAGTGGCTACATTTTACATTACAATTACATCTTTTGTCTTCAAAGAAATGTAGTAAATATGCATTGAATTGCCGAGGAAAGTTGTATTATATCCTTTGAGGACAAATCTATGTGAATCTTTATTTCTCTAGTTTTATTGTGTTTCAATTCTGGTTTCTTAGTCACAAGTCATAGTGAGATTGGTACCCAGACTACTAAAGGCTTGGACTGCCTCTGTACCATCGATAAGGAAATTGTCTAGCTTATGGGGAGCTTCTTATTTTCTTTTCTGTAAAGGCAGATATATTCTGGAAAAAACTTAAGACTTCTATGGATTACAGAAACATTCTACTCAAAATAAAATGTCTGCTTGTGCTTCTGGTCTTTGCTAATGAATTAATGAAGCAACCTATACAATTACAATTGACTGTTGAAAAGCATCTCACTGAAATAAAGTAATTTAAGCATCCAAATAAGTGGAAGCCTTACTATCAACAGATGCTGCTATTCCAATCTTTTCAGGGATACTTTCCTCAGAAACCCCATACCCTGACATTTCAGTAGAAAGCAGATGCTTCTTGCAGTAGTTCAAAACAATACATTTCTAAACAAAAAGAAAAATTTCTAACTATGTCTACAGATTACATTAGCCTAGTCATTCTTTCACTATTGACACCTTAATCATGTGAAATGATTATTGGGCCTAATTTTTAATATACAGAACTAATTTGACATAAAATAAGGAAGAAAAAAACCTATAATATTAGAATAAATAAAACATGTAGAACAGAGACTGAGCACACGAAAGGTTCCTTAAATAAAAGGAGTGAAAATAAGATACATTTTCTTCATTGTAACATTATCTAATCTATGCCTAAAATCAAGAAGCAACTTGTTGATGGGCTAGCTGTCAACTGCTATGAGAAAATATTTTGTTAGGTTATATATGGAGGAATTCTATTTGTGTTATGTATTCTGTCTGGCCCACACATATGGTAATCTATGTGTGCTTAACAAATCCCACTTTTCATAAATCTTTACACATACACACACACACACACACACACACACACACACACACACACACACTTAACATTTAAAATGACTATGCATGAATATTACTAAAATGTATTTGCTACTTGGTTGACTCTTTTGATGATCAACTTCAGATTTGACTCAGAGGAAATAGGAAGTACCCTGATATGCCTGAGCTGCCATCCTTTCAGTCATGTATTGAAAAAACTCACACTTGTGCTTATTATATTGTGTAGTATATTGTGTGCATAAAGAATACCAATAGATTCACACTTTCTTCAAGATTCTGAGTTGTCTTAAGTCCCAAGAAAAGTCCTACTAACATAACAGAAGTCATACTATCTGAGATGTCTCTTCGTCCATTGTAGTTTTGAGAGTTAAGATCTTTCCCCTTTGAATGTATGCTTGATACGAGGGGTCACTTCTTTAAACACTAAAAACTGAGTCTTTGAAAGGCTGAAATCTAAGAAGCTAGTTGGTTGAGTCAAATGCTACCTAAGCTATTAGCATAGTCCAGTCAGATAGTGCAGGAATAACAGAAGTTAGCCATGCAATATTTTTAAGGACCCAAGAGGAAATTCATGGGCAATTTACTTAAATTTTGAAAGAAGACAATAGGGTAGACAAGCTGTGAATTTTGACAACTGCTTTAAGAAAATTGAAATGGAAACAGTACTGGCACATTACAAGAACCCAGCATGTGCGGTTGTGGAGTTTTGCAAGTATCTGTGAGTAGACATGATGGAGAAGCTTCAGAGAAGCTGAGAATGTCCAGAGTATCGTAGGCAGCACATCTGGCTTTGGCCATATCTGAAAAAAGGATAGAAAGTATGAAAAGAAAACATTTATGTTTCCGAGTTATAACTCAGAAAAATGACCAGGTTGGTACTGGTGTGCTCTTTGCAACTGCCATGAGTATCTCCACTCAAATAAGAAAGAATTTTGAAAGCAAAAGTTCCATAGTTCAGTATCTCTCCTTTAGAGAATAATTATTTCTCTCTTCCTATTATGTAGCTTAGAATGTCTGGAAGAAAAACTCAGATTCTGTTCTTCTGACCATGAAGAAGTAACTTTGCCTTAATGGGCTGCAAGAAAGTCCTAAAATTTCCAACATTGTATATGATAATTTACATGCTGAACAGGTACTTTCTTTTTCAGGAAAGTGGTAGGTGCCATCCAAAGTACACACAGGAGATGTCCATTCCTAGTGTCCACATAGCTTGCTAATATCTGCCAAGATGGATTTCAAAGGACTTTCAAAACAATGAGAGACAACAACAGGAAAGAAGGAAGGAAAGATTATCAAAAGAAAATTAGTGAGAGGCAAGGGATGAACAAAGAGAGGCTACCACATGTAATCTTATTTAGAAGATAAATCTACCATTGTATTCTCCCAGAGTCTTCTTTCACATCTATTACTCTTTTCATCTGTTTTCTCCTACATTGCTTTGCCACAGTATCATTCACTTTCATCTTTCCAATTGCCATAGCTTCAGAAAAAAAGTGCAAAACATGGACAGACATCAAGGTCATTTTCAATATTGAAAATAATATCCCTTATATATAGGAGTTCATTGACCAGGTAATCCAATTTCTCTCCTTATGCCATAGTTATTTTCTCTAAATCCTGCTTTTGCCATCAGTGTTTGTGACCCCATTCTTTCAGAATATTTGAGAATCCAGTGTCCTAAATGAATATATCAACCTCTCTGGTTTCTCTTTGGATGCATGTGAAGTGTTAGCTCTTTATCTTTGAGATGCCCTGACCCTTTTAAAGGCAGAAGTTTATATTCAACATTGTGCATAATTGTTTTCTAAGACATATGCTTCTAGAACCACAAAATTTTATTTTGCTACCTACCTAAACTTCTTCCTTCAACTTGGATATATTTCCAAAGCTTTGAAAAGTTCTTCCCAAAGTTGAAATTTGTAAATGAAGAGAAAACACTATGAATTTTTTTATGTCTGCTTTTAAGACTTTGATCAAATTATTGAATGTTCATTGGCAAAATGTCCTCTGCATAATTGTAACATTTAGTTGGATTCTGTAATATTCTAACTAGACTGAGTAGAATCTTGCTTGCTATACAGAATAAGTAAGAACTAGACAAAAATGATATTTGGTGATATATCAACTATTCTATATTTTTAAAATTATATCTTCTTTCTCTTTCCCACTATGGGTTTCCAAAGATTACATTTCACTCAAACATCACTCCAAGCAGATGACAGTACTAATTATTCCAACAGAAATCCAGAAGATCTAGAAATTGATTGTTCTCATAGGTTAGCAAAAAACACACTATGTAGACAGTATGAACTAAATGAGTAGTTAATGAAACTGAGTCTTTGCTGAATTTATTAGAGTTTCATAAGCATGCAAATTATTAACCTTAGCTCAGTAACATAGCTGATACTAAACAGGAAACATTGAATCTAAAGAGAAAATGAAGATAACTGCATGGGAGTCCAAAAGTTTATGAGATGTTTCATGGAAATGACCACTTTGAGATACATTGAGTTCTCAAATTTTATTTGTAACAGTATTTGTATTATATTGAGCTATTTTCATGCAATTGTGTAACTGTACTTTTGAGCTATCCACTCATAAAAATACAATGCTTGAAAATTTTAGCTCTAACAATGAGTCAAAATGAAAGGGTAAAATAAGGAGGAATTACACAAATCATTACTACAGGAAATTATCCCTCCACATCCTTTTTAATCCTACTTCCCTGAATAGCAGACAAGTCATGGTTTATGATAACCCTGTTTTAGCTTTCATATAATAAAAATGGGAGCACACACATACACTAACAAACACACAAATACAAAGAATACAAAGAATAAAATCCAGATTCCCCTTCTCTCAGATTATCTTCCTCTCTTTAGGACTGACCACTGACCACAGCCCTGTGGCTTCTGGCTGCTACTAGGAACTCTGTATCTGCCACAAGGGCACAAACTCAGGTGGGCTGACTATATGAATTCTCACTCCAATCTTTGTCCACTCCAGTTCTCTACAGCAAATCAACCTACAAGCCCAGTACTGGTAATACATTCTATGTCTGGGTTCAGTTGGATGAGTCCCCAGCACCATAGTAGCACACTTGTATCTTCCAAACCCCTGACCTAGCCATAGTTGTACATTTGAGCATCCCATATCATAGCTAGCCTGCACTACATCTAACATGTTGGTATTGCCCCTGACACATGTCTATGTACATAACCAGCCTCAATAGTTCTTAGAACCACATCTGCCAGTGGCATAGCCAAACCACAACCCATACCTCTGAGAGTATACACTGGCCTGGTGTTAGACAGCCTAGAATCTAATACAAGACACACATTTGAGGAAAGAAGTCAAAGTGCTGATACCTCATCATAGAGACACAAATAATAGGAAAGACAAAGGCATCAGATCTGCCCCTCAAATGCATCAGTTTTGTTGAGATTTTCTTCAATGAGGATTACCTAAATGAACCCAAAGATACAATACTTAAAAAAATAAACTCCATCAAAGAATTCAAGGAATTTATAAAAGTCAATAGCAAACAGTTCAATGAACTGAATGAAAATAAGAATAAATAAAAGAACCACATACTAAGGATGAATAAAATGATGAAGAATATCCAGGATTTTAAATTTAGTAAAGAAGTAGAAATATTGGATATAACTCAAGCTGAAATTAATATGGAATTGAAAAATTCAATGACCTTTTTATAAAAGTAAACAGAAAGCATTAAGTAGATAGAGTAGAAGAAAGAATATTAGGATTTGAAGATGAAGTATAGGAATTATGCCACAAAATATAATATTTTTAAGCCACATGGCGGAGGAGCTAATCAGATAGCTGGTGTTAAAAACATTTTCTGCTCTTCCAGAGAACCAAGTTTTAGAATCCTATAAATATATGGCTGATCAGAACCCTCTGTAAGTCTAGTTCCTGAACATTGGATGCCCTCGTCTGGCCACCTGGAGTACTGCATTCATGTGTTATCTAGCATGGGAGAGAAATTGACAGCTATACAACTAGCAAAGGATTAATACCCAGAACACAAAATGGGCTTCAAAAACAAAGAGGCAAGAAAAAAAACAAATAGAAATTAGATAGTGTTTTGAATAGAGAATTTTTTTTTTTTTTTTTTTTTTTTTTTTTTTTTTTTTTTTTTTGGTTTTTCGAGACAAGGTTTCTCTCTTTATAGCCCTGACTGTCCTGGAACTCACTCTGTAGACAAGACTGGCCTCAAGCTCAGAAATCTGCCTGCCTCTGCCTGCCAAGTGCTGGGGTTAAAAGTGTGCTCCACCACTGCCCAGAATGAAGAAATTAAAAATGACTAATAAATGTCTCAAGAATTAGTCAACATCCTTGCCAATTGGGGAAATGCAAACTAAATTCAATCTACTGTTTCATCTTAGCCCAGAAATTATTACTGAGATCAGAGAAACAGTTGAGGACGAATGCTGGCAAAGATATGGGGAAAGAGAAACCTCTGCTGACCATTGGTGAAATTGCGAACTTGTGTGGGCACTCTAGAAATCAATGTGTAGACATCTCAAAGACATCACAATAAATACACCATGTGACCCAGGTATACCACTCCTTCACACTTTCCCAAAAGACACCGCATCCACTCCACAAGTACTTCCTCAGGCATGGTCTACTGCTTCATTCCCCATAGTGAAGAATTGGAAACAGCCCTAACGTCCTTTAACTGATGGACTGACAAAGAAAATGTGGGACATATACACAAGGGAATTCTATACAGCTCTAAAGAAAAATACAGTTACAGAATTGGTAGGTAGGAGGATAGAAGTAGAAAATATTATCCTGAGTGAGGTCAACCTTATTCAGAATAACAAACACTACATGTCCAATCTTAAGTGTGTTTCCTAGCTCCAAATGTTTAGATGTGTTTCTAGAACCTGGAAAAAGCATGGAAATCAGGGAAATAAAAAGGGACTGGGTAATAGGGGTTACAGAAGGAGCTCTAGAAAGGATAATAGAAGGTTACCAGTTGCAGATGCTATAAAGGGAGAAGTGGAAAAAATGCAGTTTGATATGGAAGAGTAGGGAGGAAGGGCAATACAGAGGGAGGGGAAGAGAAGGGGAAGTGACACTAAGTCTTGTCATAGGGATTCACATTACTTTTGTTTAACTAAAAGTGTGTGTGTGTGTGTGTGTGTGTGTGTGTGTGTGTGTGTGTAATGCAGGTGCACTACTAGTTGTGATAATGCTTCCCCACAAAGCTGACAAAATCCTCTATACCAATGAGAATCATCCTTTTGCATTCTTGGTCAACAGACTCCAAAGAAATCCCCAAATGGCACTCACTAGCTACCTAATTTTTGTGAGTGTTATTAATGAAACACACATAAATCAAGATTAATAAGAGAAAACACACACTATTTTTTAGGAACTATAGTACCTCTCTTAGGACGGTTGTTTGTAGTTCCATTCACTTACCTCTAGTTTTATTTTTCTTGACTAGAATAATAACCCATTGCATGAATGTACCCCGTTTTCATGTGCATTAATCAGTCGTCGGACATCTAGGCTGTTTCCAATTTCTGCATATTGTGAATAAAGCAACAATAACCTCGGATGAGTAATTGTCTTTTTTTAGTAAGATGTAGACTCCTTTGTGTATACTCTCAAGAGTGGTATTGTTGGATTTTTGTTAGTTCAATTTTCAGCTTTTTAAGGAACCTGTGCTGTGACTTTCACAGTTGCTGTAGCAGTTTCCACTCCTACCAGCAATGAACCCTATTTTCAATTGGACTATATATTTTACCGATGTTCAATTCTTTTATTTATTTTCATATTATAAATACTAACCTTCTATCCTATTTTGTAAGTATCCTTTTTCTCTAGAATGCTGGTCTCTTTTGCTGAGCAGAATGTTGTGTCTTTGACCACTCTTTAAGAATAGAATTGCTTAATTTATTTGAACCTAAAATAAATTAAGCTCCCTTCCATTGGATTTTGACTATCATTCATAAATTCATCTTACCATAAATTTTTGTGCCTCTTTGAGGCTTCTTCTTCATTCCACAGATTAATAACGATGTGCTGGTATCCTCAAGTATTTTTGATCCCCAACTCAGTCAATAATTATTGGTTTAGTATTCTTTCTGTTTCTAACACATTCTACTGGTCCAACTTTGAATACCATATTGATGTAATTATTTTCCAATTTTAACAGGTTTGCTTTCTTGAACTGAAATATGCTTTTCTGTTTTGTAACAGAATATACGAAGTTTCTCAGAATGATATACAGCTTAGAGACTTCCATAAACACACATTATTGAAGCCATAGTTTCTTCTGTATCATCTGTACAATATTTTGTGCATTATGAAGCAGGAAGCAACTAAAATAAGCAGATTATCTCCCTTTTATATTGCTATATATATTGAAATCTCAGCTTTCTCTGGGCACCGCTTTTCTATAACATCATCACTAAATTGAGGAGTACTAAAAAGACTAGACCTCTTGGTAATGTTACTGATTTTAGAAGATTTGTTGTTAGATTTTTTTTCTTTATTGAAAATAGATTTTTTCTCATACAATATATCCATGCCACAATTTCCCATCTCTCTACTCCTTCTAGCTCTCTACACTTACTCTATTCTCTAGTTCCACTTCCCCTCAATTTTCCTCCTCAGATATGAACAGACCTCCAAGAATCCACAGCCAAACAAGACAAAGCAAGATGTAATAGAACAAGGCAAAAGCCTTCATATTGACGCTGGACAAGGCAATATAAGAGGAGAAAAAGAATCTGTTTGTTTGGTTGGTTTGTGTTGTTTGTTTGTTTCATTTACATATATTCTAAATGTTGCTCCCATTGTAGTCCTTCCTCCAAAAGTTTTCACGAGATCTCCCACCTGTTTTGCCTCTGAGAGGGTGCTTTCTACCCTACCTACATACCCCTCTCACCTACCCATGTACCCCTAGCTCAACCCTCCTCAAATACCCCTTCCTTGGGAGCATCAAGTCTTTACAGGATTAGGCACATCCTCTCCCACTAAGGTCAGAGAAGTCATCTGCTACATATAAACTAGGGGCCATGCGCCAGCCCAGGTATTCTCTTTAGTTGATGGCTTAGTATCTGGGAGGTCCCAGGATTCCAGATTAGTTGAGACTATTGATCTTCCTATGGGGCTGCTATCTCCTTCAGCTCCTTCAATCCTTCCCCTAATTCTTCTATTGGGTTCCCCTATCTTAGTGCAATTGTTGTCTGTAAGTATCTGCATATGTCTCAGTAAGCTGCTGGTAGAGTTATGCTAGTCTATCTGCAAGCACAACATGGCATCAGTAATAGTATCAGGGTTTGGTGCCTGTTCATGGAATAAGTCCCAAGTTGGGCTGGTCACTGGATGACTTTGAGGAATAGAGTCCTAAAAATAGGCAAATAGTCAGAAATGAACCTGCATGCACTGGTAGAAGTCCAACAAAAACATTGAGCTAACCAAGCCAACAGCCATAACATAAACACAAATGATCTGATGCTACTCTTTTTGATACAAGAAGGAACTCTGCAGGCTATGGAAAGTGAAATCTGTACACCAACAAGCCCCACATCTCTCTACTTACAAGTCTTGCATTTAAGATATGCTGAGACAATAATGTCATAGAATTTGTTTGAATGGCCAACTAATGTTTTGTTTAACTTGACATCCATTCCACAATAGCGAGCCAATTCCCTACACTGTCCTAGTGCTCAGAACCTAGGATAGAATAGAAAACAACTTGGAAACAGGCAGTTAAATGTTTCCTAAAGATATTCTGTTATACTCATAAACCTGTGCCATGACCAGTCATATCAGAAAGTCTTGCTTTTTATACATGGTGGGACTGATTGTTCTGGCAGCATGTGTATAGTAGAGGATTGCAAATTCAATCATCAATAGAAGGAGAGGACCTCGGCCCAGTGAAGGTTCTGTGCCTCAGTGTAGGGGAATGTCAGGGCCAATAAGTGGGAGAGGGTGGGGTGGCAGGCATGGGGAGGGGGGAGGCAACAGGGGTTTGTTCTTGTTTTTGTTTGTTTGGTTGGTTGGTTGGTTGGTTTTTGGAGGAGAAACTGGGAAAGGAGAAATTTACATGTAAATAAAGAAAGTACCTAATTAAAAAAAAAAGAAAGAAAGAAAGAAAGTCTTCCTTTGGGAGCAGATGGGAGTGGTTATAGAGATCTCCAAGTCAGACATTATGAAGAGAGAGAGATTCTAAACTGAAGGTTTCCATGGGATCCCTCTTCTTAGAGATCAAGGAATCCTGATGGGATATAGAAGAAATGTTGAAAAGACTCTATCAGAGGAGAACATGGCCCACCTAATCAACTAATCAATGCTCACATGGACTCACAGAGAATGAAATTGGTAAGCAAGGGGTCTGTTTTTCATCATTTATCATCATGTTGTCTAAATATGCTTCTTTTGTCATATGCATCTTTTGCTGTGTTATATTTGGATCCCTCTTTCCCTAATTTTATAAGTAGTTTTAATGTGGAAGAATGTTGAACATTTTCTAAGGTACATTTACCATATCCAGAGACAGTCATGTGATTTGTTTCTTTGATTTTTTTGCTAGTGATAAATTTTTATTGATCCATGATTTGAATGACACTTGCATGTCTCCAGGACAAGTTGGTCATCATCAACAATCTTTTCCCATGTTATTTAAAAAGAGAGGGCCTGTGTACTAAATGGTTTTGTATCAACATTTCACAAGCTAGAGTCATCAAAGAGAAAGGATCCTCAGTTGAGGAAATGCCTACATGACATCTAGCTGTAAGGCATTTTGTCAATTAGTAATCAGTGGGGGAGGAGCCAGCCCATTGTGGGATGTGTCATCCCTGGGCTGGTGGTCCTATGTTCTATGAGAAAGCAGGTTGAAGAAACCATGGGGATCAAGCTACTAAGCAACACTCATCCATGGCCTCTTTATAAGCTCCTGCCTCCAGGATTCTTCTATGTTTGAGTTCATGTTCTGGATTCCCCCCAATAAAGAACATTAACATGTATGTGTAGTTCAAATAAACCCTTTTCCACCAAAAAATAAATAAATAAAAAGTGAGTGCAAGTCATGTTTGATTCCAAATTCTATTGAACATTCCTTATCCACTCCTTGTCAGCACACATGGCTCTTCTCAGTCTTGTCTGACAACTGCAAAATTCATTAATATGCAACCATTGTGAAAATAATTTCATCATTAGCCCTATAATGATTCCTTTAAAGTTTCAAATTAATGGTTAAAGAATTCATTGCCAAATTCCAAATTCCAAAAACAAAATCTCTGAATGTAAATATGTAAAACTCAAGGATCAAAGAATAGAAAGCAACATGGAGTTTCACATTTTCAATAAGAAATAACCTTAGATACAAAATGACTTCTATTTTCACCATATTTTCTTGACTTCTAAAAGAAGAGGCCATAATATAAAAGAAAAAAATAATAATTACCATGAAGCTGCTAATCAAGTTTTGCATTATTATATTCTATTATGGTCTAAAATACTGATATCCTCACAGAAAGAGAAAAACTAGGATGCCAATGATATGAATTCTAGAGTGATGGTCACCCTTGGTTGTCAACTTGACTGCATACATAATTAACTGAAATCCAAGAAGCAGGATATGTCTGTGAGGAACTTCACTTTGTCAGATAATTGGTGATAGAAAGACACATCCTAAATCTGAATCATTTGTGGTGAGAAGACTTACTTTAAAGTTGGCCCACACCTTCTGGAGACAGCCTATGGAGAAACATAGAAGATGGAAGCTCTTGTTTCTGTCTGATTGCCTTGATGGCCTGATAGCAATAAACACTCAAGAATGGTCACTTCTTCAATGGAATTAGAGCCAATTTCTTTGAGATTCTGGCACATATTGAGACCAACTGAGATATACTGAGACAAACTGAGACATAGCCTCATCTTTTGTCTTGCCTTCTTGTTTTTCATCAAGAAACAGCTATTTTGGAATAGTGCAAGTATAGCTTATAAACGATTCTAATAAATCTTGTGTGTGTATGTGTGTGTGTGTGTGTGTGTGTGTGTGTGTATGTGTGTGTGTGTGTGTATGTGTATGTTTATTCTCTCAGTTATGTTTCTGTAGCAAACCCTGTCTAGTACAGATGTTGGTACTAGGAGTGGTTCTTGAGCAACAGAATAATAAGCATGAAAACTACCTGGAATAGACTTTCTAGTTTACTAACACCAATTTACTGAAGCTTCTCCTAAATGTATGTACGAAAAATAGTTTTAAAAAATGGTTTGAACTATTTTAAAAACTTATCAAGACAAATGCAACTGATTATACTGACTCACTAGTTAGGTGAAGCAAGAAATATAATGACTCGATATACCTTTTAACAACTTATGGAAAAAATAAGGAACATAATTATGCTTGTTGGTTGCTCATAGTATATTTGAATAAACTTAGGACAAAAATGAAGTAAGCTCCATGATAAAAATAGCCAACATTTATTATATCAGGATAAAGTGGCAAAGAACAGGGCAACAATGAAATCTTGATATAAATGATTGGCTCCAGAAGGCAATAAACAGTGTAAATGTTTCTAAGTTGGCCTGGAAGCAGTCCTCCCTCCAACAGGTACAGAACTCAAGGTTCAGAAAATCAAACTGATGCCATCATTATATGATTAGCAGAATTACAGCAAAAATCCAAGTCTCAACACGGGTATGTAGTTGAAGTAAAGACACTAATTGGTTTTAAAATGGGATCATGCAATGCAATGGGAATATATAGAAATACCAAACTGAACTTTGAAGCCTCAGTTTCTCAAGTATTTATGTCACCTGGGGAAGACGTCTCTCTGCCCTTAGCAGATGGTGTACCCATCTCCCACCACTTGAAGTACTGCTTTCTTTGCCTAACCCTGAGGAAATTAGTCCTTCATTGTCTTAAATACACTGAATTTCCCTGAAGCAGATGCCGTTCAAGACAATACTGATATCCTTCAGGACCCATCTATAGTTGCCTCTAGACTATAACCAGAATGAAAAGTAAGAAGTCTCTTAGAGGAGTTATAGATCAAAAGCTTAGTCCATAAGGAGATGTGCTATAAAACTAAAGAACTTAAGTAGAAATCTGGGGAATATTGTGAAAATGGATTTAAAGGGTTTTGATAATGATGGAAGGAACATAACACTGGATTAAGCTGAGTATATTGGCATGGTCCACCATATTCAAGGTTTAATATGGAAGCATACACAGTTTAATTAAAAAAAAAGGGGGGTGTAGAAATTTTATTTGATTGGTTGGCCAAGGCATTTATCAGAAAATTGACCTGCTGAAAAGAGTCTGAAGATGCCTGATATCCTTTGATGTAATATTGATGAATAAATATAAAGACTCATAGAAATTTCAATGCTAGAATGTGTCACCTTGTATAAAACCTAATCCTCTACAATGAGAATGACCAGAAAAAAGGGGCCTTTCAATTATCCTATAAGACACAAAATCACAAGAGAGGCACCAGTACATTTGAGGAACTTTTTCAATACACTTTTACCTGCACTAGGCCTTAGGCGTCAGAGATGTTGCTGTTCAGTTGGATGAGTTAACTGCAATAGGATTAATTGGGCACTGATGTAGTAGGGGCTTGGTAGCAGCATTGAATGTCCCAAGGCAGGGTGATTATAGTTATTATAATAGGCAGCATAGGCAAAGCAATATCATTAATGGCCTAGCCTATAAAAGACAGCATGGGCAAATTGATTTTTATGGTGGAAGAGATAGATATTATGCACAAAATCAACAACAATGGCATCCGCACACCAAGGCTAACCTGGATACAGCCGTAACAAACACTGGGCATATCTCTATGTCAACATTTCTCAGAATCTTTTCCCTCCAGGCAAGAAGAGAACTTTATCCTTACTGTAGTAAACACTTCTTGTAATTGTGGTTTTACTTTTTCTGCATGTAATACTTCTGCCAAACACAGTATTGCTTCCAAGGAAAGAATACACTTCACAGACAGAGAAGAGTGATGATAGGCCCACAATCATGGAAACTACTGATCTTACCAGGTTCTTCACCATTTTGAAGGAGCTGGCCTGCTAGAACAAAAGAATAGGTTTTAAAAGACAGTGTTGGTTCCAGTCTTCTTCTGAACCCTGGAGTTAAGGCTGTACCAGAGGTTTCCTTACCCAAATCCCAAGAGAGCTGATCTCTCAAGAGTACTGTCACAGCTAAGATCACAGCACTCTGCACCCCATTACTGCCCAGAGAGAGCTGGTCTCCAAAGATTGCTCACATACATAAGAAAGATCACAGGCTCACAGGCCCATAGGAGGGTAAAGATCCAGTCAGAGACCGAAAGACCAACTAACACTAGAGATAACCAGATGGCAAGTGAAAAGTGCAAGAACCTAAGCAACAGAAAACAAGTCTCCTTAGTTCTCCCACTATAGCAAGTCCTAGCTAGATACCCCATCATACCAGAAAAGCAAGAATTGGGCTTAAAAATCACATTGCATGATGATGACAGAGGATTTTAAGAAGGAAATAAGTAACTCCCTTAAAGAAATAGAGGAGAATACAGGTAAAGAGCTAGAAGCCCTTAAAGAGGAAACACAAAAACCCCTTAAAGAATTACAGGAAAACACAATCTAACAGGTGAAGGAATTGAACAAAGATATCCATGATCTGAAAATAGAAATAGAAACAATAAAGAAATCACAAAGGGAGACAACCCTGGAGATAGATAATGTAAGAGAGAGATCAGGAGTCATAGACACAAGCATCACTAACAGAATACAAGAAACAGAAGAGAGAATCTCAGATGCAGAAAATACCATAGAAAACATTAAGACAACAGTCAAAGAAAATGCAAAGTCCAAAATACTCTGAACCCAAAACATCTAGGAAATCCAGGACGCAATGAAAAGACAAAACCTAAAGATAACAGGTATAAAAGAGAGCAAAGATTCCCAACTTAAAAGGCCAGTAAATATCTTCAACAAAATTATAGAAGAAAACACCTTAACCTAAAGAAAGAGATGTCCATGAACATACAAGAAGCCTATAGAACTCCAACTAGACTGGCTCAGAAAAGAAATTCCTCCCATCACATAACAGTCAAAACACCAAATGCACTAAACAAAGAAACAATACTAAAAACAGTAAGGGGAAATGTCAAGTAGCATATAAAGGCAGATCTATCAGAATTACATGAGACTTCTCAACAGATACAATGAATGCCAGAAGATCTTAGGCAGAAGTCATACAGACCCTAAGAGAACACAAATGCCAGCCCAGGCTACTATATCCAGCAAAACTCTCAATTATCATACATGGATAAACCAAGATATTCCATGACAAAACCCAATTTACACAATATCTTTCCACAAATCCAGCCCTACAAAGGATATTAGAGGCAAAACCCAAGAACAAGGAGGGAAAATACACCCTAGAAAAACAAGAAAGTTATCTTTCAAAAAAACCCCAAAAAGATAAATCAACAATACAGATTAAACCCTTAGCCAGACTAACCAGAAGGCAGAGACAACATCCAAATTAACGAAATCAGAAATGAAAAGGCAGATATAACAATACAAACCAAGGAAATTCAAAAAAATCATCAGGTCCTACTGCAAAAGCCTACACTCAACAAAACTGAAAAATCTGGATTAAATGGAAAATTTTCTAGACAGATAACAGGTACCAAAGTTAAATCAGGATCAGATAAACCATCTAAACAGTCCCATAACCACTAAAGAAATAGAAGTGGTCATGAAAAACCTCCCAACCAAAACAACCTCAGGAAGAGGAGTACAGAATTCTATCAGATCTTCAAAGAAGGCCTCATACCAATACTCTTCTAACTCTTCCACAAAATAGAAACAGAAGAAACACTACCCAATTCATTCTATGAAGCCACAACTATGTTTATACCTAAAGCACAAAAAGACCCAACAAAGAAAGAGAACTTCAGAGCAGTTACCATCATGAATATTGATGCAAAAATACTCAATAAAATTCTTGGAAACCTAAACAAAGAACATATCAAAAAGATGATTCACCATGATCAAGTAGGCTTTATCCCAGGAATGCAGGGATAGTTCAATAAATGCAAATCCATCAACATAATCCACTATATAAACAACTGCACAAAAAATCTGCATGATCATTTCATCAGATGCTGAGAAAGCATTTGAAAAAATTCAACACCCTTTCATGATAAACGTCTTGGAAAGATCAGGAATTCAAATTCCATAGCTAAACATAGTAAAAGCAATATACACCAAACCAGTAGGCAATATCAAACTAAATGGAGAGAAACTTGAAGCAATCTCCCTAAAATCAAAGACTAAAGAAGGCTGTCCACTCTCTCCCTATGTTTTGAATATAATACTCACAATCCTAGCCAGAGCGATTAGACAACAAAAGGAGATCAAAGGGAAATAAATTAGGAAGGAAGAAGTCAAAATATCACTATTTGCAGATGATATAATAGTATACTTAAGTGACCCCAAAAATTCCACAAGAGAACTCCTAAATCTGGTAAACTACTTCAGGAAAGTGATTAGATATAAAATTAACTCAAGCAAATCACTAGCCTTCCTCTACTCAAAGGATAAACAGGCTGAGAAAGAAAATAGGGAAATGATACCCTTACAATAGTCACAAATAATATAAAACACTTTGGTGTGACTCTAACTAAGCAAATGAAAGAGTTGTATGACAAAAACTTCAAGTCTCTGAAGAAAGAAATCAAAGATCTCAGAAAATGGAAAGATCTCCCATGCTCATGGATTGGCAGGATTAATTTAGTAAAAATGACCATCTTACCAAAGGAAATCTACAGATTCAATGCAATCCCCATCAAAATTCCAACTCAATTCTTCATAGACTTAGAAAGAGCAGTTTTCAAATTCATTTGGAGTAACCAAAAACCCAAGATATTGAAAACTATTCTCAACAATTAAAGAACTTCTGTGGAATTACCATCCCTAAACTCAAGCTGTATTACAAAGCAACAGTATGATAAAAACTGCATGGTATTGGTACAGAGACAGGCATGTAGATCAATGGAATAGACCCAGAAATGAACTCACACTCCTATAGTCAGTTGCTCTTTGACAAAGGAGCTAAAAACATCCAGTGCAAAAAAGACAGCATATTCAACAAAGGATGCTGGTTGAACTAGGGTCAGCATGTACAAGAATGCAAATTAATCCATTCTTGTCTCCTTGTACAAAGCTCAAGTCCAAGTGGATCAAGGACCTCCACATAAAACCAGATACACTGAAAGTAATAGAAAAGAAAGTGGGGAAGAGCCTCGAGCACATGGGCACAGGGGATAATTTCCTAAACAGAACACCAATAGCTTATGTTCTAAGATCAAGAATTGACAAATAGGACCTCATAAAATTACAGTTTCTGTAAGGCAAAGGACACTGCCAATAGGGCAAAAGGGCAAGCTACAGATTGGGAAACAATCTTTACCAGTCCTACATCTGATAAAGGGCTGATGTCCAATATATACACAGAACTCAAGAAGTTAGACTCCACAGACTCAAATAACACTATTGAAAGATGGGGTACAGAGCTAAACCAAGAATTCTCAACTGTGGAATTTCTAGTGGTCAAAAAACATCTAAAGAAATGTTCAACAACCTTAGTCACCAGGGAAATGCAAATCAAAACAATCCTGAGAATCCACCTCACACAAGTTAGAATGGCTAGAATGAAAAACTCAGATGACAGTAGATGCTGGAGAAGATGTGAAGAAAGAGTAAGTCCTCTATTGTTTGTGGTATTGCAAGCTGGTACAATTACTCTAGAAATCAGTCTGGTGTTTCCTTAGAAAATAGTATTACCTGAATACCCAGCTATACCACTCCTGGGTATATACCCAAAATATGCTCCAACTTGTAATAAAGACACATGCTCCACTATGTTCATAGCAGCCTTATTTATAATAGCCAGAAGCTGGAAACAACCCAGATGTCCTTCAACAGAGGAATGGATACAGAAAATGTGTTCGGTTTACACAATGAAGTACTACTCATCTATTAAAAACAATGACTACAGAAAATTCCTAGGCAAATGGATGGAATTAGAAAATACCATCCTGAGTGATGTAACCTGATCAGAAAAGAACACACATGGTATGCACTCACTGATAAGTGGCTATTAGCCCAAAAGCTCAGAATACTCAAGTTACAATTCATAGACCATATGAAGCTCAAGAAGGAAGGCCAAAACGTAGATGCTCAAGTCCTTCTTAGAAGGGGGAACACAGAACTCATGGGAGGTAGAAGGTGGAAAGGCAGAAAAGAGGTGAGGAAAGTGGGAAAAGGTGGGGCAGGGTCACTTATGGGAGGAGACAGGGAAAACATACAGAGGGTGAGGAATTTGAACATAGATCTGTAGTAATGGGGGATGGAGGACAGAAGTATCCACCAGCTCAGATGCCTGGAGTCTCAGATGCCTGGAAAGCAAGAGGCTCCCAAGACCTAACAGGGATGAGATTAGCTGAAATGCCTAACAAAGGAGATAGAGAACCTGTTGAGACTATATCCAGATGTTAGGCAAAGCCCCTGGCTGTGAGATGGTGCCACCCACTAATCTCCAAATTTTTAACCCAGAATTGCTCCTGTCTAAAAGAAATACGGGGACAAAGTGTGGAACAGAAACTGCCCCACCAGGGGATCCATCCCCTATACAAACACCAAACCCAGATACTATTGTGGATGCCAAGAAGTGTTTGCTGACAAGAGCCTGTTATAGCTGTCTCCTGAGAGGCTCTACCAGAGCCTGACAAACACAGAGGCAGATGTTCACAGCTTACCACTGGACTGAGCATGGGGACCCCATTGGAGAGTTAGAAAAAGGACTGAAGGAGCTGTAAGGGTTTGCAACCCCATAGGAAGAACAACAATATCAGCCAACCAGAACCATCAGAGGTCCCAGATACTAAACCACCAACAAAAGTGTACAAATGGAGGGAACCAAGGATCCAGTTGCATATGTAGTAGAGGATGGCGTTGTCTGGTATCAATGGGACAGGTCCTTGGTCCTGTGAAGGCTCGATACCCCTGTGTAGGGGGAAAGCCAGGGTAGGGAGATAGGAATGGGTGAGTGGGTGGATGGGGGAACACCCTCATAGAAGCAGGGGGAGGGGAGATGTTATAGAAGGGTTCCAGAGGGGAAACCAGGAAAATGGGTAACATTTAAAACATAAATAAGTAAAATATCCAATGAAAAATAGCACCAATTAGGTGACAGCAATCTGTAGGGCTAACATAGAGTTCTCCAGAATGTATTATATGCTTTAACTACGCATACAATGTATTGTATGATTTCTTCCATAGCCAAGATTCATGTGTTCAATAATCAAGGGATGGAAGAGAAAACAGTTCCACTCACTATATTTTCACAACCTTAACTCTGCTGAACTAGAAGTTTGTCTTGCCTTGTTTTGTTTTGTTTTGTTTTGTTTACCAAAGTGTGGAGGACTCCAGCCAGAAAACAGAAACATTCCATTGAACTGGAAACTCAGACTTCCCCATGGCCACTTTGGGTTTCTGGTGCCCTTAGGCCAACAGGCTGAAAACTGAATAACAGAGTTAGGAGGGGTGATTGATCCAGATTACCAAGGGGAAATTTGATTGCTTCTGCACTATGGAGGTAAGAATGATTATTTCTAGAGTGCAGGAGAACCTCTAGGGCAGCTCTTGATATTACCATGTCCTGTGATTAAAGTCAATAGAAACCTACAACCCAATACAGACATGATAACAAAGGACTCAGACCCTTCAGTAATAAAAGTATAAGTCATTCATCTAAGAACAAAAACAAGACCTGCTAAAGAACTAACTGAGAATACATGAAATGCCTAATCAGTAGTAGAGAAAGTTAGTTATAAAAATGTCAGTTAAGGATACACGACCAGTTGCATAAATGAGAGTTATAATTACATACACACATATATCATATTATATAAAATATATGACATATTACATATAATATATTATTCATTATTTATATATTGCACATAATATAATTTATATGTTTATATTTAATATATCATATAAACATGTTTTATATATAATCTTTATATATATAAATATTTATAATTATAATTGACATGTTTCTGTCCTGTTTTGTTAAATAGGAGTTTCTGCAGATATTTGTGGTTTCTTTTCTCAATTTCCTTATCGTATAACATAAATTGAGACAATATCAATGATAATCATATTTAAATTTTTGTATACTAAAGGAATGTTCCTCAAGGGGCATTGTCATCTATTCTAAAAAATGTAATGTGTTTGCATTGTACATGGAATAGTCAAATCATGTTAGGCATAATTATAATCTAGTTACTGCTTTTATTTTGAAATTAGTCATGGCATGAGGAGATATGATTGTATGTTGTATTAACAAAGGGTGACCTTGTGATGCATCTTGTCTTGTTTTCCAAAGAAAAACATTTCTTTCTCATACATTTCCCATACTGAGGTGATACTATGCACTCTGGTCACACCATGAGCTGTCCCTATAAGATATCTGCTCTTATCAGTGTACCCTGAGTTGAAATTGTACACCATAAGTCTCATGTGGGATATTTTCCACACCTACACAACCTCAGTTCTTTTATTTTTCATGTTTGTGACTCCACATCCATGCACAGCTTGTTCACTGCCCCAACTGTATTTCAGAAATTCCATGAATTTATATTCACTTACCTAAGACATTCAACTAGACATAAATCAGCAAGTGTTTTGAGGACAGAAATTGGTAATTAACACATTGTGGTCAAAGACATTTCCTGGAGTCTGTCAGATATAAGGATCCTGGTGATACAGCACAGTTCTATAGGAGAATAATACAGGTCTCATAATGAATATTAGCCAGTCCAGAGCAATGAGAGCTCCTTACATCAAGGCATTTTCATAGTCCTGGATGTGCCTCAAAATTAGAAGGACAAATGCTTTGTGGTTACCTACAGAACTTACCACAGCTATGATAAAAACCTGACAAAACAAACTGTAACACAGAGGAGTATTTTGTGTATTATATTGCAAGGGGACAAAGTTCATCATAGCAAAGAAGAGGCGGTAAGATGTCACACTGTTTCTACAATGAAGCAGAGATAGGTAAATATCTTTAATCTTGCATTCTTTCTGAGACATAGTACATGAAATGATTATGCCCATATATATAAGGCTTATATGCACCTAACCATTTGGGAGCCTAATGTGAGCATGGAACTTCATGGAACTACCATGGAAATCATTGTTAATTTTCCTTAAGCAGCTAGGAAAATTGCACTGTGTGACCCAGCTGTGTCATTTCGGGGCATATTTCCAAAGACCTTTATATCTTACTACAGAGATGCATCCTTATCCAAGTTACTGCAGCTTTATTCATAGTATCTATAAAGACTATAAAGAGACTAGATGTCCAGCCACTATTAAACATATGAGAAAAATGTTATACCCAAGGGAAATGCTGAGATTTCAAGGGAGGCAGGGAAGTGGAACACACATGATTAAAAAAAGAACTGGAAAAATCGTGGATCACAAAGAGTTAAAATGGGGAGATGAGAGAAAATGTTGAAGAAGAGATATTGAAACACTAAAGAACTTTTGAAGGGCTATGTAAAACTCTATGCTTTTAGGAGTCTCATAAAATACATATGTATTTTTATATCAAAGAAGTATATGTGGAGCTATGCTATAAATTGGCATAATATCTCCCATTACAACATTGACAATCAAACAAAAAACCTGGTACCAGCTGTGGGTTACATTTCTTTGAGGTGTCTGTCAAGGATGTACCATAAATCTCCCAAATACTACAGACTGTTGTTGTTCTTGATTGCTGTGCTGTCTAATTTGTTGTTGGTGAGGGTGGGAATGGGGGTGGCTTTGTTTTTGTTTTTTGTTTTTATATCAACTTGATGCATGATACAGTAATCAAGGAGGAGAGATCCTCAAACTGAGATTTTCCATAATACCAGGCTGTAGGCCAGCCTGTAGGATATTTTATTAATTTGTGATTTATGTTCAAAGGCCTAAACCATTTTGGGAGGGGCCACCCCTGAGCTGATGATCATGGGTGTTATAAGAAAGCAAGATGAAGAAACCATGAGGAAACACTTAGTCTGCATCAGCCCCTGCCTCCAGATTACATCTAGGTTTAAGTTCCCACTCTAACTGCTTTCAACGGTTACATGTTATATGGAAGTATATAAACACTTCCCTCTCTTAGTTGCTTTTGTTGATATATTTAATCACAACAATAGAAACTCTAGGTAAGACAGTTATTCTTCAGAAAATAATGATAAAACCAATTGCTGAAGATATCATATGCTGGACTCATGAACCAAGAAGAATTCAATCATGTATTGACTGGAAATCACACTTGTATTAGCTATAATTCATGGTGCCAAAAGTTGCGCTAGTATTCTGTTGATGGAGGGACATTGTCAATGGTCTTATACAAAAATGAACCATGCAGACTATGCAAAGGACTAGCCTGGCAATATGTTAATTCTGTTGTTATAGAAGAATGATGGTATGGAGCTAACCAACCTTTATATGATTAGAGATAAAGCCTCCCACCTCAAGATGAAATGCATCCCCAGTACTGTAAACTGGGTTTTGAACCTATAGCTCAATATAATAAAAATCTCATAAATGAGACTTATTCCTACAATTCTACTAAGTAGACAGAGATATAACTGCTCCATAAATAGTTTATCTTTATAAACATAGATCAGTGAAATTCTCAACTCA